>MU225256.1:10299164-10319983 GCA_018584345.1 Thuja plicata | reverse complement strand
AAGTCCTACTATGTGATCTCTAATAATATCCCATGCTAATTTTCCCTCTGAAGTGGCTGGTTCAGGTATGAGATCATACAAATAAGGAAAAATATTAAGCCACCTACAATGTGTAATTATACCCTTTGCCTATGACTCATAATTACCCCATTTCAGAATAACAACGGAAGGGTGAGAAGAAAAACCCATGATAACTTTTCAAATGAAACAAACCGAGTTTTGAAAAACACAAGTTCTGACTTTGACTGGACAAATAGACATCAAAACTGAAAAAACTAGAAAATAAAACCTGCATAATTAGATAGATCTCGCAAAGAGCTTTCCGACGATATAAGGATGTCAAAAATCCGATGTCGTATGCTCAAGATATGAGCAAAATACCAAAACTGCTCCAAAAGGGTTTGAGAGTTAACCTTGGCGGTTAGGCTAATCGCAGAGGTTAACCACTAGCGGTTAACTGATGGCAGCACCCATTAACACTGCTGCGTTAATTTTTAACACTGCATGCGTTATTTTTTAACGCAAAAATCAATAAAAATTAATTAATTAAAAAAAAAAAATTTCACCTCGAATTTGAGCTGTACAGCCTGGGAGAGAAAATTTTTTCCAGAGGTCACTGTGGCAAAAAATAACAGACTTTATATGAAAATTGACTCTCCAGGGCCTTCTGAGCGCGATGGTGGCATCCGTTTTTGCTCAAAGTGCTCCAGAAAAAATTCTCTTTCAAAATGAAGAAAAAACCCTAAAAAAGCTATGGTTTTTGCCCTCGAATCACAGCTTCACAAACCCTAGACCAGGCAACAGCAGTGTGGCTCTGATACCATGTAGGATTTGAGAGATACAAATCCATAGAACACCAAGAATACTTGCATGCAAATAACCTGTTACAGGAGAGAAGCAAAAAGAGGGAAAAAGAAGAACTCAGAAGTTACTCAAAATGTGAGAGAAAATTATAATCCGAGTTAATGAAAAAAGAATACAAGGTTCAACCTATAAAGGTGAACAAAACCCTAAAGCCTAAAAAAGCTAGGTTGCACATTAATAATTAATAAAAGAAGTTAATTATTAATGCACCTAAGAGAAAGCTTAAGCACTAAAGAGTAATAACTTAACTAATTAAATCAACATGATTTAATTAATAAGCAAACTAATGATTACTCTAACATTTTCGACTCCCTGTCTTGTGCCAATTTCAAATCCTAAATTATTTTATGCCCACCGCTAGATCATTAATCACGTATATTGCTTCTAAAATGCCATGATGAGCAATTGACAATCCTCCTCTATATTGAAATGTAACGCCCCACCAAGGGATCTGAGAGGACTATCCTACTAAACACTAAAAGATGCAAGATAATATTTTTTAATCATAAGCTAATATGCTCATCATGAAATGCATAATTACTCTTCATGAAACAATTACAAGTTTGACAGATTATCTCATCTACTAGAAATTACATTGAGGGCTGCAGTGGCTTCCTCACATGCGTTGTAGGCTGCAACGGCTCCTCCTGTGCGGAATGCTTCTTCCTCCATGCGCATGGGTGTAGCAGCTTCCCCTGCGTTGCGGGTTGCGTCACCCTCTCCTATGCAGAATGATTCTTCCCCCTTGTGTGTCGCCCTTTGAGCACACATTGACCATCATGTTCGTGCTGCCATCCATGCTCCTTATACAACAGGAGATCCAATGTTGCGTAACTCGCATGTGCAGACTCCTTTTGTTGAAGCGCTGTCTATTCCCGCACCTGCTCCAGGGGAGTCTTTTGCTAAGATTGTTTCTAAGACTACGATGGTGGAGAAGGGATATAGGGTCTCTACTCCGGTTCCTGTGTGTGGCTCCCTCTCGGCCAGACTCTCTTCTGAGGCTGAAGGGGATTTGGAGAACAATACAGAGATTTTTAAAGCTCATGGGATGATTTGCCGCTTTCGGGGTTTCTGGCCTAGCTTTCCCCTTTTTCATGATTGGGTCACCCGTAAATGGGAACCTTTGCTTTCAGGTACGGTTCACATCTTTCCTATGGCAAAGGGGTTTTTCATTGCTGAGTTTGATTGGTCTGAGGATAGAACGAAGATCCTATGTGATAATTTTTTTTGCTGGGAGGAAGATAAATTTATGCTTAGGATTAAACCCTGGCATCAAGACTTTAATCCTTCATCTGAAGTCTTCAATAAGGTCCCTATATGGGTTAGACTACCTAATCTCCCTCTTCACCTTTGGCACGATTCCATCCTTGAGGAGGTGGGGGAGGTTTTGGGGGATTTTTTGATGTTGGATCATGATTCTTTCAATATATATAATTCCATTTTTGCTCGTATTTTAGTAGATCTTGACATTTTGAAGGGTCTCCCAGCTGAAATTAATATAGATTCAACATTAGGATCTTGGATCCAGGAGCTTGACTATGAGGGTATTCCCTTCAGATATCACAAATGCTTTAAGACTGACCACGTTTCTTCCCAATGTGGCCTGGAAATTAAGAAAAAAGAAATCTTCTCCCTCTTGATGGAAGGGGGCTTCTACACAACATTATATTGTTCAGAAAAGTTCATCTCAGTTTGGTAAGAAGGACGATTCTGTTATTCCTCCAGCCGCCCCTTCTATGATTGCTACTGGTAATAACTTTGTTTCTGTTGGATCTAATTCTACTCTTTCTCTGCTGGTTGCTACTGCTGGTGGGTCTGCTGGTGGTGTTGAACCTGTTCCTTTGCCGTCAGCTATTGTTGTTGGTGGGTTTGGGGATGTTGGCTTGGTTAGCGTGTTGGGCCCTACTAGTTCTGGCTCGACAGCTTCTCAGACAGATAGATCTATGGTTGGGGTTATTGATAGCCCAGTGTTGGATGTTTCGCTGGAAGATTCTATTCCCTTGCTGGGAGTTGGGGCTTCAGCTGTGGATCCTTTGTGTTGGCAGGATGCGACTGCCAAGGTTGAAAATGGTTGGATTACTATTAAATATTTTTTAAAAAAGTCATCCTCTTCGTTTGACATGACCCTTCGGTCCCATAAGAAGGGGACGAAAGTATAGTTCTCGTTCCTAACACAATTCTTCTCCAATGTTTAATCTTTTGTAGCATTTTTGGAAGTTTCTTTTGTGTTCTCAGCGCTGAGTGATCCTCTTAGGATTTGGCTTATCTATCTAGTTTTGGGATCTATCACTGCTCTATCTTAAGATCCTACTGTGTACAGGGTTTCAGGTCCCCTTCAAAACCTGTTGTTACCTTAATAAAAAAACATTTCCAAGTTTGACATTTACCCTTATTCATTTACATAAGTTCCTACATGAATGCAGATTAATTTGCATGCCTAAGTCCTCACAGATTCTGTAATGTCGCTACTTGAGCAACATTATCTAACCACATTATAAAATCCTTTATTATATGTTCATTTAATGCACCAAAGATAAGTGATCTGAGTTTGTTATTTTCCCTTATGAAATATCGCTAATTAAACTAGTCATCTTCCACAATCAATTACATTAATTCGCCTAAGAAAGTAACACATATCTCTAATTCACAAGTCCTTACCTACATCTACTTTAGTTTCTTTTATAATACTTATTCACATCCAAATAAGATTTTAACTATCATTCTTACGATTCAATCTATTAAAGGAAGAAGATCTATGTACTATCCTTTCTATTCATTCATTAAGAGTTATTACTCATCTAAGCATGTTTATTATCCTAGGTTCATTTCTTTTCATCTATTAAAGAATTCCAGAATATTTACACGTAACAAAATGGAGCCATACTTTCATAAATGCTCAAGATAAATCTTAATTACAATATAATCATTTCCCCCCCTTTCTTTTACCTAGAGCCACCCTTCCCTTTTTACATTTATTTGAAGCATAATTACATCAAAATACATCATTATACCATATACATATGATTATTTTAGAAGATTACAATTACATGGATGCCGATACATAAGTACATCTCAACATGATGCAATATACAAAATGAAATCTTCAACTGCAGAACTGGAAAGGATCATCCAATCAACCACAAATAATACCTCGATATAATAAAGATTAACCACCCAACCACGTGGAACCCGTAGGCCCATTCCTCCAAGCTAGGAGATAGACACCAAGGCCCACGCAAAAACAAATGACCAAGGGATGAAAAAAAGGTGGTAACCCTTCCCAAAACACAATGCACAACAACTCAAACAAAAACAAAACAACAGGTTTACCAGAGGCATAAGTATACGATGTAAGGAATCTAAGTCATATGCTAGGTGACTATTATCACATAGTCCTCACCCCTTGGGTTATCCTGGTAGTCAACTTTGGACTCAGCCCCCAAGTAGGAACATGTAGAGCCGAACACCTTTCAAGGGGACAAGGTTGTTCGATTGTGCCATCACAAGGCACCTTCCCCCACTCCCATACCTAGTCTATACAAGCACTAGTGGCATGGGTGAGGCATCAATTAATCTTGTTAAATATGAATTCTCTCCTTTTCCAGCTTAATTTATTAATGTTATCACTTGATTAAGACAACTCATCAATGGTTTATCCTAGCAGCCACTTTGGGCCTCGATCCCCTTTGAGAGCCACTCACCTAGTGTACCTAGGTTCTCTACCGACAAGAAATATAAAACATAACACAAAAGAATCACATTATATCTTACATTATGCCATGTAAACATCAGAATATCATCTTCATGGATCTAGGTGTTTAGTTGTTGTCCTTGATCCACCGGAGAACCCTAAACCCTACCTAAGCTTCCAGATGGATTCAAAACACATAAGGAAGCATTGTAATTTATCAAACATCAATTCATATGATCAATCAGAGTAATCAGAGGTCATAAACATATGCTACATGCCTCTCTTATCTTCCTATAACCTTATAACATCAATTTTGACCTAAATTTGACCTCTCAAAAGTGCCACACACTTGCAGATGAAGCTACGCACTTGCACATCTGAAGTGATGCACTTACATGATTGAAGTGACACACTTAAAGGTTTAAAATGCAACACTTGACTGTTGTATTTTTTTTTATAAATTAAGTTCCAGATTGATTTAACAACTAAAATTTGGTCAAATCAGGGACCAGGGAGCCAAAACTGAGGAAGACCCGATTGAGAACTCCTCAAATCCCTTCTACAAACCTCATTAAACCAAGCCCAGCCCCCAAATCAATCTATAATTTTATTCCGGAACAAATACAAGTCTATAAACAAGAATAATGAAATGACATCCTAGAATGACTCAAAACTTAATCAAACCTAATTTAGGGAGTATCAAATGTTCCAAAACATAGAAAAAAACTCAAAGAACGTAAAATGGCATCATTCCAATCCTCTTCATCATATTATTTCCCAAACACACCAAGAAACACTCAATACAATCCACATAACACACCATACGCATCAATGATATCGCAATACTTTACTCTCATAATGTTATCTTATCAGATACGTTTATAGAGACCAAATTATCATATAACACACACATATACAATACACAAATTCAAACATAATATTTTGTAAAAGATCTCTCCTAGGGAGAGATACTACCTGGAGTCCTACGAAGCACTTGACGAGAGAAGTCTAGGTAGATTCCAACAATCAACAAGAGATCAATCCAAGAGAAAACCAAAACAAGAGGCTTTACAACTATAACTAATTCTCCCTCCCTCTCTCTGATTCTAAATCTCAGATTTGCTTACACAATAAATTTTGGTATTAAAAATTCTTCCCCTAAATCTATCTGAGAAATACAAATTGACCACTTCCAACCCCTATCTCTCTCTCTAAAAATTTTCGTCCAAAATCTCCTCT
Source organism: Thuja plicata (assembly GCA_018584345.1). Taxonomy (NCBI): domain Eukaryota; kingdom Viridiplantae; phylum Streptophyta; class Pinopsida; order Cupressales; family Cupressaceae; genus Thuja; species Thuja plicata. The sequence continues at coordinate 10,314,189 of MU225256.1, read as the reverse complement.
CCCTGTGCAATCTTCTTCCCCGTAAAGCTTATGGTTGAAATGGTTAAAATTTCCCATATTTCCTTTCAGAAAAAGTTACAGAGGAAAAAACACTTTCCAACCATATTATAACAAATGGTTGTATTAACTATTGTTATAATATAGTTTTATCCTAACTATATTCATTTACCATATATTTTATCTATTTAAAGTTCTCTTTCTTTATTACTTAATAATTAATATCCTTAATTACTAATATTCTCTTTCCAATTTAAAACTCAACATATAAATACAAATACACACATAAGATATATGTGTGTGTGTGTGTGTGTGTGTGTGTGTGTGTGTGTGCATCCATATACATACACTTATACATGTAATCCCCTAAAATTAGTCTAGTCTAATCAGAGGCCTAAATCTCAATTGAATTGATAACCGAGACATCAAATCCAATCTTAACCCTAATTGTGTGAGTGAATTTATTTTTCTTACACAATTCATCAGAAATCAGAAATCATAAATCAAATGATCAAACATCAAAGGTTCATCATTAAATATGAATTAATTCATTGATTAATCCTAGCCTAATTAATTAAATCACAAGACAAAAATACCTTGGCTAGAGTTATTAATTAAGTGAATTAAATAAATGTCCTATTATCCACTCAAGCACAAAAGGACAAGTGACTTGGCTCAAGCCAATAGGATCAAATCCACATGGATCACTCAAGAATCAATCAACATTGTCCATGATGGCTTCATCCTAGCCATTGAATTCATATTTGAATATTTCCCTCCAAAAGGAAATCTATAAACCCAAGCTCAAATAAAACATTTGGATGATTCATTCTCATTTGCAATTAGAGAATGCTAATTTCATTCTAAATAGATCATTTCATAGAAATTGCATCTGGATTTCGTTTTTAGATATAAATTCATCTCAATTCTTAGCTTAATCAATTATGTAGATGCACAATTTGATGAATTAGCTTAATTGCATTCATTGCAGATCAAAATTGACAAAATTTAGATTCATTTTGGTTAAATCCTTTATTTCATGAGTGTCAATTACTGATATAAATACTTAATTCGGAAAGCAATCTTAATTAGATAGTAATCTTCATGACTAGAAGGTAATAATTCAATTTCAATTGTTTGCTTTGATTGATTTTCTAACACTAGCAATTGATGCAATGAGTTATTGAAGTGTTTGTGGTTGTACGATTACAGACATATTTTCACACATATTTTTGGCGCCCACCATGGGGCCCAAGTCCCAATTTTTATCATTTTTGACAAAATTGTGCTTGCAGGTTCCGGACAATGCAAAATAGTCTCATTTCTGGAAATAGCCTTTCATTTTTGGGGAGTCTTTCTTCATTTTCGGTGCTGAAGTTTCATTTCCATTTCTTATTGTGTCATTTCCTATCCTACTTATTCATTTTTGGGAAGAACAAAAGGCATTACAGTCTCGTATTTTTCAAATCCTTTTTCATTTCCGGTGAATAGTCTCGTTTCCGGTGATCTTCATTTTGTTTCCAGTGACATACTTCATTTCCGATAAACATTACTTCGTTTCTGGTAAATAGTCTCATTTTTGGTAGTCTTCATTTCATTTTCAGTAAACACATCATCTTTGGTCACCATTTCTTCATTTTCAGGATAAATTGACAGAACATTAAGGTGTTCAATCTGAATTTTGAATCTAACCTCTAATCAATTGATATTTTTGTGTTCTGATATGATCTTACTGTGTAGATTGAGGATCTAACGAGTTTTTGCAAGTCGATTATTGGAGATCAAATCAAACATAAAAACTACTAACAAAATTTGTGATGTAGGCTGCCTAAGTCATCTTCGAGCAAATATCATGTCTTCTAATAGTTTTATTTCTAGGAACCTAGATCTAATTAGGGAGGTAATTTGTATTTGATTTGGTGGTTATTAGTGGATTATGTTCTTTTCCTTTTAGGAAAATCAGAAATCTTGACATGTCCATTTAGTCATTTGCAAATGATCTTTGGTAAATCAACATGTGTTTGATGTGCTTGGGAGAAACAACTTGAATAGGAGAGTATGCACTTTTCCTTTTGGGAAAACTAGAAATATAGGCCTCAAGTTGCAATCCACTTTTTCATTTTTTGTTCATTACCTTTAGAGAGCCTGTCGTTGAGGGAAAAATCTCATTGGAATGACTCAAGTGGGAACAAGGCAAAGCCAATCTCTTCCAAACCACTATAAACAAATCCTCCCTTTGAGATTAAAGTCCCGGGAGACAAAGATAGTTCGTGCCTAGTATTCATGGGACTATAGGTCTCAATAGCACTTGCACTACCACTTTGCCTTTTATGATTCATGGACTATCTTTGAAATGGATTCCCTAACTAGACTCCATATAGTAGAAGCTTACCCAGTTCACCTCCAAAAGTGGCATAATCTTTGTGGAAGGAGATACATCTTTCCTAAAGACACCCACCATATCTATTTCCTAGAGTGTTTTAAATTTGATAATGTGATATTGCAGGTCTCATTGTGTAGTCTCCTTTGACCGTATTCTTCATAGCGCTTGAGGGACACCAATTTGTGGGCAAATATTTTGGTACTTAGCCGATTTTGTAGGGATAAGCATGTTTGATCTTGTCTGCATTTGTGACTATACTCATGGAAATATCAAAGAACATACACTCATTATTAGACCTTAAAGAGAAAGACAAATGCTTGTATTATGTTTTGCATGTGTGTGTCACTCTCACGACAAGAATTTACCTCTCAAGCACACTTGAAACAATTAAATTTTCTCAATGCTGATAGACTATAGACTCAAACCTTTTTAGTTTTGTTTCCTATCAGAGGAGTCTCATTTTCAGTTTTATAGTTTCATTTCCGGTCAAGATTTTTTTTTCTGATATCTAAAGGTTTGTTTCCTGTCAAACAAATTTGACTGTGTTCCTTAGAAGGCTCATTTCCGGTGACTGTCTTTTCATTTTTCGGGAAAAAGTGTCATTTTTGGGATTTCTTGCTTTGTTTCTAGGAACTTGTTTCATTTTTGGTTAATCTTGTTTCATTTTTGGGGTAATTGCCTATTTTATAATTTCTAGGATAGGGACCATGCTTTCATACAGTTTCCACAAAATCAGATCACACTCTCAGATAACCTTTTTAGTCTTCTATCAAATTGTGAAATCTAGATCCTACGGTTAGATTGGTCATTGTTCAAAATTAGTCATCCTTTGTGTCATTATGTTTCTTATCAATCTCGTCTTCCGATTGTGGGAGTCACCATCAGGGATCATCAAACCCTAGACTCTCCAAAATAACATCCAATCTCTTTTTCAATCAATCAAATCAACCTTTTGACAAACAATACACATTTTATCAACAAATTGAACATCGCCAATTACAACGTGTGATCACAGTTTGGTTATCTTGATTTAATGGTTAACACAAGATCTAATCGATATCCTTTTAATCAAGATCATAACAACATACCTTTACTCACTTTTGATCAAGGAGAAACATCAAGGATAAACCCCCTATTTGATCAAGAACCCCCTAATCCAACAAATTGAGAAGAGAAAACCACTCCAATCATGTCACGTGAAGAGAATGAGTGGAGAGGACATCATGATCGTGACCGTCAAAGTGTCCATAGAAATCGTAGCAATCATGATAATCCTGAGAGTGATGAAGAACAACTGAAGAAGCATATAGGAAATACCAACAAAGCAAAAGGTTCCAAAATATGATGGAAAGAATGCTAAATGCTAACAAAGAAAGATATTTCTTGCACTTGGCTTCCATGGGAGTTAAACTTCCCAAAGACTTTGATGATGATCGATTGAAAATGAGAGAAGTGGAAACACCCATATCTATTCTCTCTAAAAAACTTCTAGCATTGCAATCTGAGATAAAGGATCATAATAAAGAGAAGGATAAACCAACGAATAAGTACTCATTGGATCACATATGTCCTTTCCCTTTTGATAGAGATTTACACATGCCACATTTCCTCCCCAAGTTGAAATTCCAAAATATGATAAGTACGATGGAAATAGTGACCCTCAAGAACATAAAAGAGAGTTTTGTGCTCTTAGCATGGAGTTTATGCATGAAAAAATGTACGTAATGAGATTGTTTCCTAGAAGTCTCAGAGGTCAAGCAATGGAGTGGTTTATGAAACTCTCGTCGGGCATCAAGACATTTGAAGAACTTGTGAAAAGATTCATCCAACAATATTCATATAATTTTTAGCACAATGTCACCATGTTGGATTTGTGTAACACTAAACAATAAAGTGGTTAAGCTTTCATCACATTTCTTTAAAGATGGAGAAAGATATTTGCAAGATATCCTAGAAAATTTTCTGAAACTGAAAAATGGATATCTTCATTAACAATCTGATCCTAGAAATGAGCTATGTATTGCAAATGCAAACTCATGTTGCTTTTGCTAAATTGGAAGATAGCGCTATCCGGGATGAAGAAGTCCTTGTGAAAAAAGGGGAGATCACGCTATACAAAGAAACCAAATCTTTCAACAATTCCAACAAAGAAAAGTTCAAGTATTGGAATAAGAATAAGAATGTAGTGAATGAAAGGGTTGTGGAAATATCAAAACAAAACTGAATTTCTTCAATCTCTTAAGTAACCTTCAAGAAGCTCAAAATTCCAACACTACAAAAACTCATAGAGGCAATAATGAATCAAACATAGACAAGCTGTGGTTATCAAAACTCAAGCGTGATTTAACTCCTCTTGGAGAATCTCTAGAAACGGTGCTAAAGACACTATTGGACAACAAGATCATAACTTTACCAAATTCAAGACCATGGGAACCCCAAATTAAAGAAAAGTGGTGGATTTATGACCATTATTGTGATTTCCATAGAAACAAAGAACACAAGACGAATGAATGCATGGAGCTTAAGCATGTCATTCAATATCTGATTGACAATGATAAAATCAAAGCGGATGGTCACCAATCCAACAATGATCACAAGACATTTAAGGAACCATTATCCCACTATGAGAAAGGTGAAAATTCAAATTATAAGGGTAATAAGGTCAATTACACATATACTAATAATGACAATGTGATCCATATGATTGAATCTTGTGAAAAATCCATCAATGGTTAATCTACTAGTGAAGTTCTTATGCTTCATGAGAATCCCATGTTCGATCAAGAACTAGAATGGGATGATGAACCAAATGTCATACAAATAAGTGAACAATCGGTAAGTGTTATAATCATAAAGGTAAAAACAAATAAATTGAATCTTCCAATGTGGTCACAAGGCATCAAGCCAAAGTAACTGTCAAGGGAGTTAATTCCTCATCAAAACAACTGACTATTTCAATATCAAAACCTTCTACATCAAAACAAGTGGTACCTTCATCATCATCATCATCTAAATACAATTTGGTGGAGAAATTACAATGGACCTCCACTCAAATCTCAATCTTTTAATTGCTAAAGATATCTCTTCCGCATAGAGAGATTCTTGAACAAGTCCTACTTGCAGCAAATGTTCCAAAAGACTTAGATGTAGATCGGTTCCAAGTTATGGTTGTTCATTTGACTTCCCCACACTATTTATCTTTCTCTAAAGAAGATGACAAATCCTTGAACCATCTGCATAATCATCCTTTTCATATAGAGGTTTTAATCCATAAACATAGAGTCAAAAACGTCTTGATAGATGGAGGCACTAGTTTGAACATTTGTAGGTTTAACCTAGTAAAAGCATTGAGATTCTCAGAGAATGCCATAGACCCAAAGAGAAAAATAAAAATTAAGGCATATGATGAAGAAGAAAGATCATCAAAAGGATTAGTTTTATTACCTATTAGGGTGGAACCAATTGAGAGATATGTCATTTTCCAAGTTCTTGATTTACTTCTATCCTACAACATCTTACTAGGCAGGTCATGGATACATGACATGTAGGATATCCCATCAGTGTGTGAGGTTTCCACACAACGGAGTATAAGTCACTATTCCTGCAAATGCTAACTACTCTTGTAACAATTTGAAATAAGATGATAACATGGTCCCACACAACAAATAAAATAAATTTGAAATAAGCGGATAGCATGGTCAAGAAGTTGAAAGCTCTAGAGCAGTTGTTATGAGAGATTTCAAGAAGAAGCTAAAAATCACAGACATATGGATGGGAAATTACCAACTAGATCCACTTCCATCTCTGGTTGATCTTCCTACATCTCATAGGTCTTGTGGAAAACCACCATCCTCATTCAAGCCTTCTAATGCTAAAGCATTAACAATTCATGAAGGAATGAGAATGGTAAAAGCTAGTGTTTCTCTTGTTGAGGAAAATGAAGAAAATGATGGCCTACAATGTCTTTACTAAGGAGAAGAAAATGATCAGGAAGTCAAACATGCTGAAATATCCCCACAAAAGTATGGTAAAGGCTATGATATAATGAAACAAATGGGATACAAGGGTAAGGGACCTATTGGTAAAAACAAGGAGGGACTCATAGAACCAATAAATATGGAGTTATGAAATTCTAAAGAAAAAATAGGGCTAGGATACCATGAGCAAAAATCAAATCCTTCATCTAGAGATGGTCATATATTTGATCGAGTAGAGAATTATGATGATGAATCTGAAGAAGAAGAAGAGGTAGGTTATCAACCCATATCATTTGAGAGGCTATTACACATTAAAACTGAAAATCCTACTTATCAAGGAGAACCATATAGGCCACAACAATTAAGACATCTCTTTGATCAACAAGAATCAATATTACCTCACTCATCCTTACAAAAAGAAGAAAGAAATTTTGATAATGAAGAAGAGGAAGTATAAATGACTATAGCCTGTTTCTTGGGTAGATCATATGATAGTCAAACTAATTCCTGTGAGTATGAATTTGAGAGTGAACCTAAAAGTGAACAAAAAGAAATAAACCCTCACTCAAGGAAGCTAGTCACTACTACTCATGTCATATATATATCTCATTCTGTTGAAAAAAGTTATGAGTATGAATGGGATTCCTTTTATGATGCTACAATTAACATTAAGGTAGATGTAATATGCAAGTATGGTTATCAACTATAGGAGGTAAAATTATCTAACACTAGGTCAATAAGATTAGGTTCACATAATACTAGCAACGACTTTAGTAATGACGTTATGACTCTTTACGGTCTAAGTAATTCTTCAGAGAGTAACTTAATGGAACTCATCGTACCAGTCAGGAGATTTGAAGATAACATGGTGCTATCTCTTGAACCATCTGAATCTTTGGCCTTATTACATCCTGATCTCATTGAATGGAGTCAGACCAAACCTATGAATCTAATATCATTTCCAAATGACTATACTTTAGCATGCTATTTAAACAGTGTTGAACCCCTTAATTCTTGCACCAGTGTAATGAGCGTGAATATGATAGAGGGTGATATCAAGTTTCTCAATCTTAAAAGAAAAAATAAAAAGAAAAGGCAGTCTGATGGTGAAAACCACATTGCAGCAGTATCAGAACCCAAAATGGTAAAAACAAATTATGTATCCAATGGTGAAAACCTCTTAGAGGCATTTGAGGATGGGAAACTTGATATCCTACTTGATCACTTTTAGGAGAGATCTTCAGTATCAATCAAAAAAATGCAACCAATCAACTTTGGAACAATAGAAGCACCATAGATGGTACACAACACAATCATTATCCGAGGAAGAAAAACAATGACTCAAAATTATTTAAAGAAAAAAAGATTATTTTGCATGGTTCTATTTGGATATGTTGGGTCTGGATCTTGATCTCATTATGCATCATCTCTCTATAGCTCTAGGAATAAAACTAGTAAAATAAAAACCTAGAAAGATGCACCCTCATGTGACATTGCTGGTCAAAGAAGAACTAATTTTTTTTTAAAAATTTGGATTGATTAGAGCGATAGGTTACACCGAATGGATTTCTAATATTGTCCTAGTTTCTAAATCTGATAAATCTATCTGTGTATGCAATGACTTCATATATTTAAACAAGGCTTGTCCTAAAGAAGATTTTCCTCTTCCCAATATTGACATGATCATTGATTTCACAGAAGGGTATGAAATGTATTCACTAATGGACGCCTTCTCAAGTTATAATCAAATCAAGATATCACCTAAAGATCAGGAGAAGACAACTTTCACTTGTTCTTGGGGCATTTCTGTTGGAATGTCATGTCATTCGGTCTTAAAAAAAGGTGCAACATATTAGAGGGAAATGAAAACCATATTCCATGACATGATGCACAAAAATATGGAAGACTATGTGGATGATACACTGTCAAAATCAATCAATAAAACAACCCACATAGAATATCTTAGAAATTTTTTTGATAAATCAGGCTTAATCTAAAACAGTGTGCATTTGGAGTAAGTTCAGGGAAACTCTTAGGATACATTGTATCGGAAAAAGGAATTGAAGTGGATCCAGTGAAAGTTGAGGCAATCTTAGAGATAAAACCTCCCAGGGACATCAATCAAATAAGAACATTACAAGGAAAACTCCAATCAATAAGGTGGTTTATATCACAATTAGCTGACAAAGCTCAACTTTGTACTAAAATACTATACAAAGGAGTCACCTTCAAATGAGATGATAATTGCAAAAACAACTTCAATCAGATAAAAGAGTACTTGATGTATCCACCAGCTCTTATGGCTTCTATTCAGGGTAAACCATTATTGCTTTACATCTCAGCTACAACAACATCATTATGATCTCTATTGGCACAAGAAGATGAGACAGATAAAGAAAGATCAGTATACTACATAAGTAGAACATTGGTATCTTACGATCTCAACTAAAATGTTATTCAAAAGTCTTTCCTTGCGATGGTATTTGCATCACAAAAGCTTCGACACTATATTATTTCTCACACAATGAAACTAATTGCAAAAATGAATCCTCTGAAATATTTTTTGAACAAAGCAACATTAGTAGGAAGGTGAGAAAAATGGGTACTAAAATTGAACAAGTTTGATATTGAGTACATGGAAATAAAATCCATCAAGGGTCAAATAATTGTCAACCATTTAGTTGATGCACCGCTTCAAGATAACAAACCAATGACTATAGAGTTTCCTGATGAAGCAATACTACATTTGACAGAGCACCTGTAGAAGATGTTATTTGATGGATCATTCACCCAGCAGGGGTCAAGAGCAGGTGTCCTTTTTATAACTCCTCAAGGATACAAAATTCCTAAAGCATACAAGATGATATTTCCATGTACGAACAAAATTGCCGAATATGAAGCTTTAGCGAATGGATTGAAATTGGCAATCGAATGGAAGATTGCGGAGTTACACATTTATAGAGATTCATAGCTAATCATAAACCAAATCAATGATCAATATAAAAGAAAGAACGAAAAACTCATTCCATATAAAAGAATGGTCGATGATTTGAAGAAAGTCTTTGTGTTCATCACTTTCCAATATATTCCTAGAGAGGAGAACAAGGTAGCTGATGGCATGGCTACTCTAGCCTCAATGTTATAGATGGAAGAACATCAATTTCTCTATGATTTCCTGGTGGAAGAACTTCCCTTTCCATCCTATGATTCCCAAAATTCCTAAATAGTATGTTCAATTATGGGCCATGATTCCTCTAAATATAGCCAAATTTATTCTTACCTAAGAGACCAAATCATACCTAATGGGTTATCTAAAAATGAGAAAAGAAACCTTATCCAAAATGCATCATGTTATCTAATCATAGCTAATTATGACTTTTATAGGTATGGTCTAGATAGTACTCTTCTTAGGTGTTTAGAACATGAAGAGTCAGAACATGAATTACATGAAGTCCACGAAAGTATATGTGGAGCTCATTCAAATGGTCTTCCGTTAGCAAAGAAACTCATGAGGGTTGGATACTACTGGCCTAACATGGAACAAGAAGTGATTCAATATTGAAAGTCTTGCATAAAGTGTCAGTTGCATGGTAACTTGATTCATGCTCCAGTAAGGGAGTTATTACAGTTTATTACACACTATCCTTTTCAATAGTGGGGCTTTGATCTCATTGTTTAGATATATCCTTCATCATCCAGTGGACACAAGTTTATCATCACAGCCATAAAGAAATTTACAAAGTCGGTTAAGGACATTCCTTTGATCAAGGCAACTGACAAACAAGTATCTATGTTCATCCTGAAGTACATCATTTGTAGGTATGGAATTCCCTCTTCAATTGTAATAGACAATGGGGGAATTTTAAAAACAAGGATATAGATGAATTATGTGAACAATTCAGAATCAAACAAAATTGTTCCTCCATCTACTACCTGCAAGGTAATGGACAAGCTGAAGCTTCAAACAAGACAATTTTGAAAAATCTTGCACATAACGGTAAATAAATTAGGAAAAGAATGACATTTGCAATTAAATACGACATTATGGGCCTACATAAATAGTATTAGAATTCCGAAAGGGGATACATCTTTCACTCTTGTATATGGATCATAAGCAGTATTACCCATTTAAGTAGAAATTTAATCTTTAAGAGTGTCATTGCAAGGGTTCATAACAGATGACAACTATCACATAGCAAGGATTCAAGAGCTAGACTTGTTGGATGAGTGCAAAAAGGAGGTGTTTGATCATTTGAGGGTTTATAAGAAAAGGATGTCAAAAGGATATAACAAGAAAGTCCGTCATCAAGAATTTCAGGTTGCAGACCTTGTATTAAGAGAAAATCCTAAAAATAAAAAAAAAACATAGAGAACACAAGGAAAAATTTGAACCCAACTAGTTAGGACCCTTTGTTATCATGACATCATTTGGATCTAGAGATTACCAATTCTCAACAGCAAAAAGAGATCTATTTTTGGATCTAATCAATACAATCCACTTGAATAAATTTTATACCTAGCATCCTGAAGTTAGAAGCTTGTACAATAAATATTGATCCTGCAAAAATCTAAAAAATAGTATATATTGATCTTGAAGAAATCTAAAAAATAGTGAAAATGATCCTGAGAAAAAAAAAACATCAGAAAAAGTCTTGAAAAAAGAGTATTCTTGGTGAAAACCTGGCAAACAGGTACTTTGATACTAAGAAAAAAATATCAAAAAGAGAAAAAGTACAAAAAAAAAATGAAAAAAAAAGATAAGTGCCTCAGTGAAAACCTGGTAAACAGGCGCCTTGGTAGAAAAAATAGAAATAAACCTCTAGGTGGTGAACCTAGCAATCAGACACTGCTTGTAATCGGTCGTTCCATTTATCAATACATTGCTTTGACCGGCCTGCTTGCATCCACTTTTTCTCTTGTAAATATTGTTGGATGATATCAGATTTGGGTACTACTGATGTTGTTGATATTCATGTTTTGTCACTGGTGTCAACATATGTTTTTGAGGAGAGAACATATTGGTTATTACTATTGTATGATGACTGACAGAAGAGTACGAACATTGATGGATGATTCAGAACAGTCGAAGATAAGGATATGGAGAACGATGTGTGATGACCTTATTCCTAAGGTCACTTGGCTTAATATTGCATATCGGTGATGTTACAGATGTTTTAGTGAAGACTGGTTTTTGGACCATGATAGTGATGCTTGACAAAGCAGGTCTCTATGTTTTTGGTATATCTTACTGTAGCCACCCTAAAATGGACAAACTTGCAACTTGACATTAAAAACACTAATTTTCATCTATTAATTAATGGGTTTTAATCATTAATTAATCATCTATTTTATTCTAAATTCATTCCCCAAATCATCTAATCAAATTCCCAAAAGTAATTAAATAATTAATTTTATTTAATTAATTAACCTTAATTGATTAATTACCATTAATTAATTAATTAAATTCAATTTCCTATAGTTTAAATGGAAAGATTTAAACTTACTAATTAAATTCTTCCAATTAAATTAATCTTAATTAAATTAATTTCATTTCATTCAATAAAGCAATTCTAAATTAAAAAGAATTCAATTATCTCACATGTTGAAAACTTTAATTACATATATGAATTATCTAATCAATTATGTTCAAAGAGATAGTCCTTAATCAGATCACATGGGTTACTCCACCCATCTCTCCAGTTCTCATGGTCTCCAGTTGACATGGGTAACTCCACCCATCTCTCCAGTTCACATGGGTAACTCCACCCACCTCTTCAGTTCTAAGAGGTAACTCGCAATTATCTCTTTAGTCAACCAAACTCTATCTCCTCTCTCCCAGTTGAAGAGGTGGAGTTTACTGATGGCTTCTCTAGTTCCTTTTAATCTCAACTGTTCATCTCCCAATCTCTGGGATTGATCTCAAACATTCATATAATCCTCCATTCCTATATAATAAACCCTTCATAACCATTTGAAGGATCCATGATTTCAAGCTTACTTGCGTCATTGCTTTTTCAGATTGGCTCAAGCATCAAGACTTCTTGTGATCATACATCTAGGATTGCAAGCTCTTGTGCGCCATTACTTTGTCAGATTGGTTCAAGCATCAAGCCTTTTTGCAATCATACATTTATGATTTCAATTTCTCGTGCATCATGCCTTCTATCCCACCAACAAGCAGTAACCTTTTTAGCACCATACTGCTACCACAATCAATCCCTACTAGCCTTGGGGTCAACACATCATTCCCATAGGGATCCATCTCTGCAGGTCTGACTCTCAGTCAATGCCCACCCAAGGTTACGCCTTTGCTCACCTAGAAAAAACCTCAATCCCAACAACAACAACCCCTTCTTCAGCAGCAACAACCTGAACCCCAGCAACAGTAACCCCAACTTCCACAACAACAAACTCAACCCCAGCAGCAACCCTAGCTTCAGCAACAACAACCTCAACCCCAACAATAGCAACCCCAGCTTCAGCACCAACAACCTCAACCCTAGCAACAACAACCCCAGCAACATCAATCCCATCTTCAACAACAACAACATCCCCAACCCTAACAGAAAACACAACAGAACCAACCTTGGGCCACTCATGTGCCCCTATTTCAGAATCAAGTGTTGGGAAATCAATATCAAGTCCCAAAGATGAGGTCTTATATTCCTACTCAAGGGACACAACTTGATGAGTCATATATCAACCAATTTGCCCCATGGTAAAAAGAGCAAGATGATAACCCATATCCCCCATACGAAGAAGAACAAGAACCCTACTATGATGCCAACAACCCTCTTGTCTATTCAGAAAGTTTCCCTGAGTTGATATACAAACTATGGAAAACTAATATCCTCAGCCAACAAGTGCAAGACTTGCAGAATCAACTAGAGGATCTTCAAATTCAAAGTCAACCAAAGTCTTACACTGTAGAGGACTTATATCCCTACCGTATTGACTATATATCTCAGATCACATCACAAGTCAATGAACGTCCTCTTATTTTCTTAAATCCACCACCGATGACTTCCCAAATAAACACAATTGAAAATATGTCATCCTTGGGAGACCAATCTAAACCTTTCAAGAGTTTAATTCAAAAACTGGTTCATAGACATCATTCTATTGTTAAGAAAGATCAAAATAATCTACCCATGTCTAGCAAGGGTCTATTCCAAAACAATAACATTGTTGACACATCTATCTCCTATGAAGAATTTTTCCCACAAGGAGCCTCCATGCTTCCCAATAGTCCTTCATCCCCTGAAGAGTCACTAGAGAAAGATGTTTTTTTCCTATCAAACGATATATCCAGTGATGAGACCTCCCAAGGGCTATCCGCAATGGATTTCAATGTTAATCCCTTTTACGACTCAGCTATCATAGATCCAATGCCACCATATGATCCATTCCTAGACGAACCCACTCCAGAGAGTCCCATTCAAAATCCTTCTCCCTCATGTTAGAACATTGAACCCTTCCAAGAATCCACCATACATATTCCAATTGACATCCTATGTCAAGAGGATGATGCAAAGCATGAAGGAACAAGTCCTAAAGAAAATCAAGATCAAGATCCCAATAATAACCAAACTTGTGTAGTTTTTGACCAAGATCTTATACTTCTAGAAACTCATAAAGATTCCACTATCCTTGACCATGCTATCAAAGCTGATCCCCTTCCATCCCAATAAAATATATTCCTTCCAAGTCTTATGGACCTTCTACTTTCCATGCCTAAGCAAGATCATGACATCCTACCCATTCTCCCAAATGATTCTATCCAATTTCATGATAAATTCACCCTTAAAATTGAGTCAAATGTTCGCCTTCCAAATCTTATGGACCTTCCACTTCCCATTCCTAAGAATCATGACATCCTTCCCATTCTTTCAAAGGATTCCATTCACAGTCAAGAGAAAATCACCCCTAAAATGGAGTCTGATGGTCCTCTTCCAACTCAAGATTAAAATATCCCTTCACCTTCATCTCCACCACAAGATCCCATCATCCCTCCAGATCCTCCTAACGATCCTATGATTCCTTCATCTCCATGTCCTAATCCTCCATTTTATCCACAAGATCATATCCTGCCAAATTATCTTGTCACTGCTCCTATTCCATCACAAGATCCTATCATTCCTCTTGACCCCCCTCATTATCCCAACACGTTTATGCAAGTTGTTCGTGAACCACATGGATTTCAAATGGATTCCTCTACTTCAATTCGGTCTGGTCCACTTCATGATCCTATTGTTTCTTCCATATCATATCCACCTCAAAATGGACTCACGTCTTTTAGAAAGTATCCTACTGGTCAAAGAAAGCATTATCAAGTCAAAGGGTTAGACCTCCACGAACAAAGTACATTAAAACCCTTTTATATCAAAGAAAATTCTGATGGTCATGGCCTCCATAAAAAAACACATTCTCAAGATATTGGTACCCCTTCCAAATCCAAATCCAAATCCAAATGTATACTATCCCCTTCACCCCTTACATCCATCTTAGGTCCATATATTCCTCCATCCACTAGTTCACAGTTCACTTCTCCTTTCCTAAATCAAGGTCAGCAAAGGCACACATCTTGGACAACCTTCCACCCATCCAAAAAGTCTCCATACCATTATTATCCATCCATGAATCACATTCCCCTTTCAAGCAATTTGGA
>MU225256.1:10256256-10277426 GCA_018584345.1 Thuja plicata | reverse complement strand
CAATAGACACTGTGTTTTGAGAAATGAAGATTGAGATTGTGTATGTTCTACAACTTTTTCAAGTTGCAATGTTATCACGAGGTCTCAAAAATGAACAATCAGATTAATCTAGGTCAAATTGGCTTCAAAATATGATGTTATAGGCCCAATGCTTGAATGTCCGTTAGCTCACATAGCAATTGTCACGCTACTAGGACACGAAGGTCCACGTCGTAGGTGCCCGTGTTTTTTCTGGTTCCAGGTATTGTTGTTGTGGAGTGAAGATCTCTTTCACTACACAAATACCGTGGGACACATATGTTGGGAATCTTGGGGGGAAATTCTGCAACCCCTTGCACTATAATAAAATATCTGTTCGGAGGTAAAATGGGTTGGCCTCTAATTAATCAAGGTTGTAGTCAGAGTCCATGGTGTCTCTCCAATCGGTTTGTACGTGCGTGACTCACTTAAGAGCCTAGTTGATCACGCTGGCTCCTTAGGGATATTAACCCGGTCTAGACTATCATCAACACGCCTCGCCCAAGCTTGGCTAGATAAGATGGAACTTTGGTTCATGCCTTGTTTATATACCGATCGGAAGGATTTCCTGGTTTAAGCTCGTCCTCCAAGGAAGAAGCACTTTCCCTGGACAAGCCTTTCTCTTAGACTAAAGCTATTTAAGAAAATCTTGAACAGATAAAGAAAAACAATACTTGGGAATTGGTTCCAAGACCTAAGAACAAAAATATGATAGGAACTAAATGGGTTTTCAGAAACAAAATGGATGAGGAAGGAACAGTGGTAAGAAATAAGGCTAGACTGGTTGGTAAAGGCTACTCGCAACAAGAAGGCATAGACTTTGAAGAAACATTTTCTCGTGTTGCTAGGCTAGAGCTTGTGAGATTATTTCTTGCTTATGCTACACATAAAGACTTTAAAGTATATCAGATGGATGTGAAATCAACATTCTTGAATGGAGATTTGGAAGAAGTATACATAGAGCAACCTGATGGATTTCCTTTGATAGAAAATGAAGACATGGTTTGTAAATTGAAGAAAGAACTATATGGACTGAAACAAGCACCGAGAGCATGGTATGCAAGACTAGAAAAGTATCTACTTTGTCTTGGTTTTAGAAAAGGTAATGCAGACAAAAATTTATATTTAAGAACTGATAAAAATGAAATTTTGATCATAGAAGTTTTTGTTGATGATATCATTTTTGGAGGCAATGATAAGATGAGTAAGAATTTCTCTACAGAAATGGAAAATGAATTTGAAATGTCAATGATTGGAGAGATGAATTTTTTTCTTGGTTTGCAAATTAATCAGAGCAAGAATGATATTTTTATATCTCAAACCAAGTATCTTAAGGAAATGTTGAAGAAGTTTGGAATGGAATATTGTAAACCTATTGGGACACCCATGGTGATTAGATACAAATTGACTAGTAATGATGAGACTAGAAGTGTTTTTCAGATAAAATATAGATTAATGATTGGCGGTCTACAATATCTAACTCACACTAGATCAAATATTTCCAATGTAGTTGGAATTGTGGCAAGATATCAAGCAGATCCTAAAGAGACACACCTCGTTGTTGTGAAAAGGAACAATAGAATATGGATTGTGGTATGAAAAATTAGATGACTTTATTTTACAGACTTACACTGGTGTTGATTGGGAAGGTAATGTAGATGATAGAAAGATTACAAGTGGTGGAGCCTTTTTTTTTGGGAAAAGGTTGGTTTCTTGGTTAAGTAAGAAACATGACTGTATTGCTCAGTCTACTACTAAATCAGAGTATGTTGTTGTTGCAATAAATTGTACACAAGTTTTTTGGATGAAACAAATGCTGAAGGACATTGGAATAATTTTTGAAGAGCCAGTGGTTATCCATTGTGATAACACTAGCACAGTGAATATGTCGAAGAATCCTGTAATGCATTCAAAGACTAAACCTATTTCTATTAAGTATCATTTCTTGAGGGAGAAGGTAGCAAAGAAAGAGATTAGACTGGAGTATATTAGCACAAAGGAACATATAGATGATATATTTACAAAACCTTATCCAAAAGATGCTTTTGAATATCTTAGAAGCATGCTTGGGTGAGAACCCCTCCCAGTGGTAATTGATTAATGTTGGCATGCATCAGTCCGGTGGCTTTCAGAGCTATATCATTTTTTGGACTTGATATATAGATCTACTCCTCAGGGGGAATGATTGTAGGAACACTATGGAGCACATTTGGGTGATTTTGTAGTTGGTTGTTAGACATAAATATTTGAAAAAGCTACATCTTACAGAATATTACAGATGAGTTATGGCACCCTTTTCCATTGCTTCCAAAGGGGGAAAGATTCTATGTGAAAATCCCTACTGTTTTGGGGAGATTTGTGTTGAGGATATTGAGAAGATTGTATTGAGAGAGAGTACTTTTTGGGTTGATGGATTTTCCCATATGTTTCCATTAATGCCAAAGGGGGAGATTGTTGAATGATATCAGATTTGGGTACTACTGATGATGTCGATATTCATGTTTTGTCACTGATGTCAACATATGTTTAAGAGGAGAGAACATACTGGTTATTACTATTGTATGATGACTAACAAAAGAGTACGGGCACTGTACATATGATTCAGAATGATCGAAGATAAGGATATGGAGAACGATGTGACGACCTTATTCCTAAGGTCTCTTGGCTTAATATTGCATATGGGTGTTGTTACAAATGTTTTAGTGAAGACTGGTTTTTGGACTGTGACAGTGATGCTTGACAAAGAAGGTCTCTGTGTTTTGGGTATATCTTATAGGCGAAGATGTTTCAGAGTATGTGAGCTTAAGGGATGATAGAAGATAAATTGAGGAATGTTCTTTGTTGATCAATTTTTGTGAACATGTTGGTGATGTCAGCTGTGGCATGTTTTCTAGAGGAGACCTAGTTGGGGCCGACTTCAGTGATGTAGCGTGTATTATGAATTATGAGTGTGGATTGTGGATCTTGGAGTATATCTAATGTATTGTAATTAATGTTTACTTTTTTTCTGTACCTTGTGTATCTTAGCAAGGGGTTAAATAATTATTTGAATATTGAGAAAGCTTAATTGGCCGACCTAACAAATTATTGTAATAGGGTATATATGAGAGATATTTTCTTTTGAAAAGATGTATGAATGATGAGAAGATTTTTGAAAGGAAAGAGAAGTGTGGAAGCTGTGAGGCTTGATTGACTGCTGGATGTAGAAAAGAGTTGGTTATTATAATACTTCATTAGAACTGACCAAGCAAAGATAGTTTCTATCAGACAGTTCATTGGATTGTATATTATCTATATACACTTGTTCATATTATTAATCCTTGAGGGTGGCTTTAACCTTCTTTGGGTAGTGTGCTTGGGCAATGATCCCACTGTTACTCTTGACTCTTAACAGGGTCTGTCCTTTAACATGGACTATGTACTTTAATGTGTAATAAGGTCCTAACAGGGATAAATCTTTTAACAGGGATACTATACTCTCAGTAGATCATTTGTGGGTACTAACTCCCACCGGGGTTTTACCTTTAACAAGGTTTCCTCGACAACAAGTATTGTATTATTGTGTTGGCATTTACTGTGTTATAATTTGCATTGAAGTTTTGGTTTATAAAATATAAAGTTTAATATTTTGTATCACAACTGATTCACCCCCCTCTTAGTTGTGCTTGTGGACTCTTATTCTTAACACATATCTGCCAATGTTTTTGCATTCTTGAGAATATCAATTGGTCATGCATCCTAAAAACCATAGCTTGGAATCGTACCACATCTTATCCTCAGGTCAGTTAATCATCACTGGGGGAAAATCATTTAACATAAGAATGATATTTTATCAACTACACCTCAACAATGATGTTTCATCAACACCACCTCAACACCACTATTTAGCACATCTTATTGCCTTTAAATGGGGCCAATTTTTTAATCATATCATTAATGATCAACATCCTAATCGTACCTATCAAGAAATATGCTCAGTCATCATTTCAACACCGAAACAATGGTGTTTATCGACATCAATAAAAAACCAAAGCTATTTTTCACCGATCTACCAACAGATGGTCTTGTCCTAGATACTAGAGTCTATGTCTTCAGAGTAACTCAATGATGTCAATAGTACTAGAGAACAAAGATGAAGATTAGACTATTTTCTTTGTTTGTTGTCTATTGATTTGATTTTAACTTATCACGCCTCTCGAGAAACTCTATGATAACTTCATGAAAGAGGAGCAAGGATAGGGAGCATGATGTTTTCTTTGGTTTTTTCCTGTGGGATGTATCCCAATGATGTCTTCTAAACATATATTTTGTGAGGTCTATGATGAAAAAACTTAAACCATCATATTTCTACATGAAAGGCTCAGACTTTGAGACCTCAACAAATATATGTATCAGAAGGGGGAGGGAAATCATTCCTTGTTTGTTGAAATTTCATGGATTGTCATATTTCTTGAGGAATTCTAGGATGTCAAAGAACTAGATGGACAAGGAAGGAATATGATTTTTTTTTTCTGCTTGTGGCCTATTTTTCTGATGAAGTCAAAGGTCAAATAATCTAGGTGTCTGTTATAAGAGCCTCCACACTTGTGGTACACCACACATACCTCGACTCTGAATATTTTCACCCTAGATGGAGGTTGGAAATATTATTACTTGTATCTTTTATGAAATTGATACCTAGGTCATCATGATTCTACATATCTTGATGCTTGTATCAAATTTTAATATTAAATCCAGTGAAATCAGTATTCATATCACCATGGTCGTCTGACTACTAGTGGTGGTTTTACTTGATTAAAAACAAGAAGAAGGCGATATTCATATCATCATGGTTACCTATGTACCAGTGAGGGTCATATCTACTTCTATATTGCAAAATTCTCAATGATGAAATTCATAACTAAAGATCAGACACTCATGAAAGTTTGCATAATAGATTGCATTCATTTAGTGTTACATTCCTTTGCATTGACTAAGCTAATAATGCCTATCTTTGTGAGGGAAAATCTAAAAGAGATGACATCAATATTGAGTCTTCACATATACTCTAGTGACATCATCATGCCAATATGCACATGATTGACTATCTTACAATGATAACATCAAAAACATACCTGCATCATATGTTAGTAACGTTGCGTAATAAATCAATATCATGTATGATCTACTTATCCATTTCATTCATGGTGAATTACATTCATTTGCATAATCATATATCATAAATATTTGCATTTCATACACATGGTATTCAACGTGAACATCATAAAGGTAAAATAACAATCTAAAATCATTACATCATATGCATCATGCATCTCATCAAAATTTTACATGGAATATAAAAGAAAAGAAAATATATTTCATATTCAGTGCATCATCATTATCATTTCACAAAATTACATACATAATAAAGATCATATGCATAAGACATCTCATTTGCATCATCAAAGTTAATACATACATCACATGTACATTTGTATCCATATCATAAACAAAAAGCATGAACAAGAAACATTATAAGAAGATCACATAAAAAATCACATATGCATCAGATAAGAACTGCATCTCATATATCATAAGCATGTAAATGTCAGTGTATAAAGGTACAATGAGATCAAAATGGTAGATATAAGTCATCATGTGTCAATAAAGTATATCAGACATCTATACATCAAGATACATCATAGCTCTGGAAAACATTTAAAAATAGGAGATACAACATGGTATATCACTTGAATTCTTGCATCTAGAGCTCACCTAATAGGGGAGTTATATATGATCTGGTAGGTGTTGGAACTGCACCCTCTGACTATGCAACTGCCTATGCAAAAAGAGGTGCTCTAGAAGTAGGATCTGGAATAGTTGCAAAGTATGCTGCATGATAGTAAGATGTCATACTACGCTGCACTATTGCATCCCTCTAAGCCCTATCTCTCTTTGTAGTAATATTGGCTAAGGATCTATCTATATCACCTATCTGGGCCTATAACACTACTATCTGGGTCCTCAACTAATCTCTCTCTTTCCATAATCTAGTAATCGTGGCAACATCACTTGTATCTCTTTGTATCGAAATATGTCTAGCTGGAACTACTGGGGGAACCTATCCAGTGGGAGCCTATGGTTGTCTAGAACTCTGTCTCTGATTCATTTGTAGTCCTCCCCAAGGAGGAATGGGAACCTGTCCTACCCTGATCACCCAAAGCTACTAGAGAGTGAAATATCACTCTCAATCCACTGCCATTGCCACCCCTTAAATTGATGTCACCTACAATTCCTAAGTTGCCACCCTCACCTCTCTACACTCCTTTGTCTCCATCTCTGCCACCACCACATCTGCCTCTGTCTCTCCCTCCATATCTCCCAACAAGTGATCTACCACCCTGCCCTCTCACTCTCCTCCTGGCTCCTCCACCTCCATTTCTTTCATGTCCTTCTTCGTCCTCATCATCATCCTCCCTATCATCTAGCGTAGGTGGTACCTTATCCCGAGTAGTCAATCTTTGGAAGGGGTACTCTGAAAAATATTGAGCATAAGTGTGTGTCATCCTTGCATTTGTGACCTCTGGGGAATTATCCCATAGTACTGGCAAAAGCTCTCTATAGTCCTAAATAATAGACTCATAGTGCAATCTATGATCCTACTACACCTCATCATCTCTAGTTCGAGCATATGTTGCCATACCCTATGGTTCTCCCTATACTCTGACAGCTATCTAAGCACTTTGGTAACCATAAACTACACCACTATATAATGAGTATGACTAATCAGATATTGACTTATGAAAACATATTGTATCTCCACCCTATCGTCAACCCACTCCTCACAATCTAGGCAAGGATGCCAAACTACAACAGTAACATCATCATGTACACGATGCCAATACTGTAGTTTCCCCAATCAAATTTGTACCATATCACCACCATACTTGTATATATAGGGCTCTTTGGCCTCTCATTCTCACGGAACCACTGGCCTCATCACCGGGATGTTCTCTGAGATCTAGATCTACAACTGTATCACTCCAACAAACATACTCTTATCATATCTATAAATGACCTGATGAAGGTCATGGTAGAGGTGTGCAAGTAAATAGGAACCCAAAGAAAACCGTCATCGTCTTTGCAGTAAATCCTCCAACAAGCGGGCTCAACCACAAGAAAATCCCTATGCACTCTAATTTGGAATAAAAAATCACCAATCAAACTGACTAGTATAGAAGGAAGTGCCACATAATGAGTCTCCATGGACTCCCATGAGATGGTCTGTCAGGTAATAGAAGGTTCATCAAAGACTTATCGAGCTGCAATAATACCCTGTTGACCCCTCTGAGCATAGTACACAATGTCTCCCACAAATGGAATACAGAGGATCCTGTAGACATCCTCTGGCATGACAATCATCTTACTAGAGGGAAGGTGGAAGGTGTTTTCCTCTGAATTCCATCTCTCAGCAAGAGCAGTCAACAACCCATGATTTACCTGATACTCAGGTTAATTGAGAAAATGGAAGAGGCCACACCGTAAGAACATTCTACGCTCATCATCTATTAGGAAACCAATCAGACTAAATACCCAGGGGTACTGACCATAGAAAATGATGATACCTATATCATGTTGCACAATGAAAATAAGGGTAGACATTTGTCATTAGAAAAACTTAGTGCAATCAAACAGTACCTGTAGACAGACTCAGAAATAAATTAGAGACAACAACTAATAAAAAAATCATAGAACGAGGAAAAAATGTATGCTCACTATCCAGAAATGACACAAGAGTTACCGCAAATGAAGAATCTTTGGTAAATTAAATATTTTATCCTGGAAATGCAACATGCAACAAGAAACGACACATGAATTCCCGTAAATGACATAACAAACTGGAGACAAAAATTTATTTCCCGTAAATGAAAACATGCAACGGGAAATGAGATAGCATAGAGGGTAAATGATATTTCATTAAAAAATGAAAGGATTTCAACAGTAAACGAAAAGAAAATAATGGTAAATGAAGAAAGAAAACAACACTAGTTTTTACCAGAAATGAAAATACTACTACCGTAAACAAAACAAGAAAACCAAAATTGAAGAAAAAGTTACTGTAAACGAAAATAATTTTTCAAAAATGAAAAATAGGAAAAGTAGAATTTTGAGCTACATTTTCATCCCAAAAAAGCAATAAATGCATGAAAAGGACAACATACCAGTGGTCCATGGTGGGCAGGCCTCTGATGATGTCTGATAAGCTCGAAGCGGTGTGACTCGACAGGAATTGACATCTTCTCTCTAGAGCTCTCAATTTCTCCAAATGGCAATAGTAAAAATGAATTGTAAAAGCATTGGGTTTTTCACCCTATTTAAACATACTTTGCCTAATTAATGACCTTTTAAAACCATTTATAGGTCATTTTTACCTATCTTTTGATCAATTCTTTCCTCAAATCATAATCAAATCAAACTTCACAATCAAAAGGGTATTATTTTTTTTCATCATATTTTCATAATTAAAATCAAATTTTGATTCAAAGATTTTCAATTTGGATAATTCATCATTTAATCAATTAATCAGGGAATTTCCTTCGATTTCACTTCTGAGGGGGCATGATAATCAAAATTGATACATAAATGAATTTTTCAACATAATTTCAGCTTAAACATCATCAAACTTGTTTCATTATCATTTAATCAACAATCAGTGGATTTTAGGGGATTTTTCAAATCTTCTTCATCAATCATCGAATCGATTGATCATTGAGTTGTTTGAAATCTTCTTCATCAATTGAGTTATCAATCAAACACATTTTTCGATTAGGTTTCATATCAAAATGAAATTTTATCAGCTGGGGTATCAACTTCATTAGGAATCATATCAAGTTGATGATCAATCAATCAACCTTAGAATGAGTAATTACATCAGGTCTAATATAAAATTGCTCGATCTTATCAACATCAGTGTTTCAACATTATCATGGGTACTCAATTTCATCACACATCAAATTGATAATCTATTTATTAGATCATCAGAAGATAATTCACTTCATCAGGACCCATATCAAGTTAATTATCTCGATCAACTTCTCGATAGTAATCAATTTCATCACACCACATCAAATTGATTATTCATTCATCATTTCAGGGTCTTCTTTCTAGTAATCAGTTGCATCACATCACATCAAACTGCTTATTAGGTCAAGTTTTCAAAATCTTTCCTAACGGTAATTATTTCATCACATCACAACAAATTGGTTATTCGTTATCATACTAAACATTAGACACGTAATCAATTTTATCACTTCACATAAAATTGGTTATTCTGGTCTCTATCTATCATCAAACATCAGTCAAGTTGTGATCAGTTTCATATAAATCCATATCAAACTATTCACCCAATTGGAATCTTATCGATATTAGACATCAGACATTCTTTGAATCAATGCACTGATCGCACATAGATTCAAAGAGAGACAAATGTAATCACCTAAAATCGGTCTAATCTAATCAAAGACCTAAATCTCAATTGAAATGAACAGGTCCTAATCAAGACATCAAATCCAATCTCAATCTTGATCGTGTGAGTGAATTTAATTTTCTTACATAATTTTCATCAGAAATCAAAAATAAAAAATCAAATGATCAAACATCAAAGGTCCATCATCAATTAGGAATTAATTCATTGATTAATCCTAGCCTAATTAATTAAATCGCGAGATAAAAATATCTTGGATAGGGTGATTAATTAAGTGAATTAAATAAATGTCCTATCACACACTCAAGCACAAAAGTACAAGTGACTTGGCTCAAGCCAGTAGGATCAAATCCACATGGATCACTTAAGATTCAATCTCCATTTTCCATCATGGCTTCATCCTAGCCATTGAATTCAAATTTGAATATTTCCCTCCAAAAGGAAATCTATAAAACCAATCTCAATCAAGGCATTTGGATCATTCATTCTCATTTGTAATTAGATAATGCTAGTTTCATTCTAAATAGACCATTTCATAGCAATTGCATTTTGAATTTATTTTTAGATCTAAATTCATCTCAATTCTTAGCTTAATCAATCATGTAGATGCACAATTTGATCAATTAGCTTAATTGTATTCATTGTAGATCAAAATTTCATTAATTTAGATTCATTTTGGTTAAATCCTTCATTTCATGAGTATCAATTACTGACCTAAATGCTTAATCCTGAGAGCAATCTGAATTAGATAGTAATATTCATGACTAGAAGGCAATAATTTGATTTCAATTATTTTCTTTGATGCAATGAGTTATTGCAGTGTTTGTGGTTGCAGGATTGCAAGCATATTTTCACACACATAATACATATAGATAAATTTATTTATTTAGAAGCATTTATACATACACATTGAAATAATAATTCCAATGTATTAATAACATTGACAAAACCAAGAAACAATATATATATATATATATAATTATTTACATACATACATACATATATATATATATATATATATATATATATATATATAGACAAAGTATCAACAACCATAATAAAGAACTCTATTATTAAATATGTTACCTTTATATGATTACTAAAAGTAACAATATGTATATGCCTTAATCTCATTACTAAAATAAAAATCATATGCCATATCAAAACACGCTCCAAAAGGTCATAATAATCTCAAAGACATCAATAAACAACAAGACAACTCTAGCATCTCCAACCATGCATGAAATTCCTGAAAACCATCAAACATAGAAAGGGTCAAGAATGACTGATGAAAAGCAAAGGACCGCAACTATGCCCAACCAGAGGAGGTGATTCAAGGTTTTCCTCCCTGTCAATTGGAAAATCATGTAGAAATCCCATTGTTCCCAAGTCTTTAAATATCAAGGGATGACTTACGTGAGGGCCTTGGAACTATCTCCCATAAACAAAAATCATCGAGGATTTTGAGGGCACGCTTAGACCTGTGAAGCCAAGTAAATTTGATGCCTGGTACCTACAACCCTACATCACAGATGAAAACATATATGAGCATATATACATATTAAGGAAAACAATATAAATAATGATGGAGATCAAGATATTGTGTGGACCTCACTAGGTGAGTTACTATGACGTTGTCCCTCATCATGGAAACACATCATGAATATATCATCATTGCATACATATGAAGAAAATCACATCATATATCTTGGTTTTCTTTAATCACATCATAACATAAAACAAAATTAACTAGTAACATAAACATAATCATGAAACACAATTAATGGTACTATGTACATCTGAGCATCCATCATAGGAAAACAATATAAATAATGATGGATATCGAGATATTGTGTAGACCTCACTAGGTGAGTCATTATGATGTTGTCCCTCATCATGGAAACGCGTCATGAATATATCATCAGTGCATACATATGAAGAATATCACATCATATATCTTGGTTTAGTCTTTAATCACCTCATAACATAAAACAACATTAACTAGTAACATAAACATAATCATGAAACACAATTAATGGTCATGTGTACATCTAAGCATCCATCACAACCTACTTACAAATTATGAATAATATCTAATTTATATATCACTGTGAACCTACTTACAAAGGTTAGATCAAATTCATAACATCATCCTTCACAGGGTTAGGATCAGTCCATTAATAAAATGAGAGAGAGAGAGAGAGAGAGAGAGAGAGAGAGAGAGAGAGAGAGAGAGAGAGAGAGAGAGAGAGAGAGATATATNAAAAAGAGAGAGAGAGAGAGAGAGAGAGAGAGAGAGAGAGAGAGAGAGAGAGAGAGAGAGAGAGAGAGAGAGTCATTTATGTAAGCATAGATAAATAATAATCAAGTAGACCAGAATAATATCATCATCTAAGACTATCAAAATAAAACATAGCTATAGAGTTAATCAATGATAATAATCCTAATCTTGCCAAAACATAAATAATTATCAATGCCAAAACATAAGTAGCTCAAAAATGTCATATAATTGGTCCAGTGTCAAATGCAGAAAAGGAAAGTATGTGGGAGGCACTACATGAAATCCTTGATTGTAGGTTCAATAGCTTATGTTTAACTTAATCAAGAACATATCATATTTCCCATAAAGTTGGTATGAGAGGCCCCATCAAAATTGTCTAAGAAAATTATTTATAAGACAACTTAATTATAATTATTTTTTACCCCCAATCTCATTTGAAGGGTGGATCTTTGGGCTATTTAAGGACACATTATGCACTTTTTAGAATAAAGACGCTCAATTTTTTTAGTAAAAAGTAAGTCAATTTAATTATGATTTTTTTTTACCCCCAACCCTATTTGAAGGGTGAATCTTTGGACAATTGAAGAACACATTATGCACTTTTTAGTTCAAGGATGCTCAACATTTTTAATTAAAAAATAAGTCAACTTAATTATAAAATTTTCACCCCCAACTCCATTTCAAGGGTAAATCTTTGGGCTATTTAAAGACACATTATGCACTTTTTACAACACATATGCTCAAATGTTTTAGTTCAATTAATTTTTATGAAGATGTGCTCATTAGTTTCATATTTAATGAGATTAACAAACAGTTTCATATTTAGGTTTGGGGGCGATGATACCCTATGATGTTTTTCTTTTGGGTTCTAGGATCCATGTAAAAACCTTGGATTTCTGTTTGGGGAGCCTCACAACTCCAGCGAACTTAATGGTGTAAGGCTTAGGCCTTTTTTTGGGAAAGTAGGGTTTTAATGGTTTATCTTTTTTAGTTGCTGATTGTTGTAGTTTTTGGGCGACTGGTTCAAAATGTATACCTTTTAGTAGCGTTTTTTCTTAGTTGGGTTCCAGATTCCCACCAAAATCTGGCTGTATAGGGTTTCAGGGTCCCTTCAAAACCTGTATTTACCTTAATAAAAAACAAACAGTTTGAAGAGGTTGAGATCCCTGCTACCTTTAAATCTTGTGTAGCAAGGATTACTTGCATGCAATAAAGGGTACAAATATACAATATTTAATAACTATGGATACCTACATAACTGAAAGAAAGGCATTTTTCTATAAAATTTATAAAATGATGGAGGGAAAACCCAACAAGCAGTGCTTACACTATTTATAATAATCAGATAGCTAAACTATAAGTATGTGACCACATTTCAGGATTTGAGCTTAAGAAAAAAATGAAAATGGTTCATTATAAAGACATCTTTCCTAGTTTATAAGTAATGTGTTTATGATATGAAAATAACTAGGCACGAACTTTAGTATTGGTTTATGTTGGATGTTGGGTTTTCATTTAGTTGGAGTATTTCTACTCAAATTATCACTGAGTGAAAATATTACATTGTCATACTCTTGATGACATCAATAAAATATTGTTGTGCTATGAAAATCTCATAAAAAATAATGCTAAATAATATTTCATCATGGAAGCTCCTCGTTAGAATTAAAATCTTCATTTATCTTTAGATGCATAACATGTCCTACATATGAAAGCACCCGGCACGAGAACATGTAATCTTTCATTCTTTGTTTTGAGATTACTACCTACACTTAGCTTAAATGCAGAGCATATTTGAAACTAATGTTAGAACTTATTCATTGCATTTTATTGCAAAATTTGAAGCTTATATAAATTAATGTTATCAAATTTATACAATTCATTCTAATATCATTTGATTTCTCCTGGATTTGATTGTGTTGACTTTTATTTAGCATCAAAGTTTCAGATCACACTCTGTGATGCATCATCCAGAAACAATTGAATGAGCTTATATAAGTCCAAATAGTATTTAAGCAAGATATTATTTACCACTCTTAAAATAGAATACAAAAACAAAATAAAAGAGGCTCTCTCCACACTCTAGCTCCTAATTGATCTCAACATCTTGATATTGTTTGTCCTCTTCATTTTTCTAAATATTGGCTTTCCATACCACTTGTCATGAATCAAATAAATGTCATGTTTGTGATGGTTTTTCATCTTTATAAATTTCTTATCTCATGCAACATGGTTTCTTATTCACCTTCAAAGCTTGTGAAGTGAGGAATCATATTCAAAGTCTTATCAATTATTTTTGCTAAGCCTTATAATACTTTTACCTACTCATGCTTTTTTTATTTAAGCTCTTTAAGGGACCCAATTATTTATATTTTTGCTTAAAATATTTAAGGGTGTTAACCATGTATTTCAAATGAAGGTAAAATAATTAACTGTTCTACTTATTTGCGTTGTGGAAATGTATGAATGATGATAGAAGAAGAGTAGAGAAAATTTCAAAAATGAATTTTTATTATGAAATTTTATGAATAAGAAATGTGTTAGAAAATATTATTTGCAAATGAAAGTGTTTGGAAGAGCTTGTATGTGGTGGGAGAAGTTAGGGAAGATATTTGTGCAAAAGAAAGCATAAGAAATAATTACATTTAATAGGAAAAAAATATGTATGTAAAGGAAAAATTGAAAATAACTTTGTATATAAAGAAAAATGTGGCTAAGGGTTTTTACACAAAGTTACATCAAGTTAGAATTTAGAAAGGAACAATAATGTTATATGGAAACACAATGTGTATTTGGTTCCATAACAAATTTAGAAGGTCAAATGAATCTCTGGTACCACTTGAAATATATTTGAATAGAATATATAGAATAATTACATAAATATAACTACTTCAAACATTTACACATAAAATAAAAAGAGTCTACTTGTAAACCATTAATTAAAACACAAGCATTCTTGCTCCACAAATACCATTCTAATACCCAATTTTGGGTGTTTACACTATAGATGATGAGTAGATAGCTACATTCTAAAGTCGTGACCAAATTGCTTGAACTTAATAAAAAACTACTTATTATAAATGTGTAATCTCGCTTTAGAAAACAAACTATGAAAGGGAAAGAAGACTTCAAAAAAATATAGTTTTTGATTTGTAGGGATATAAAAATATTAATGCAAAGGAAAAGGACAGAGAAGCTTACATGTATTAATTAGAAACATTGGTGGAAAGCGTGTAAGTGAAATTTAAAAATAAGTTCTTATATACAAATTGTATGAATAAGAAATGCATTAGAAAATATGATTGCAAATGAAAGTGCTTGGAAGAGTTTGTATGTGGTGGGAAAAAATAGGGAAAATATTTGTGCAAAAGAAAGTGTCAAAAGTAATTACATTAAATTAGGAAACACATGTATGCAAGGAAAAAATTTGAAATTAATTTTGTATACAAAGAAAAAATTAGAAAATATTTACGTGTAATGAAAATGTGGCTAAAGGCTTGTCTATTAAGTTAAATCAAGCTAAGATTTAGAAAGGAACAACAATCTTACATGGCATTACAATGTGTATTTGGTTCAAATTCAAAACAAATTCAAAAGATCAAATGAAGCTTTGGTACCAATTGACACACATTTGTACAAAAAAAGATGAAACAATTACATAAGTATATAAATTGCACACACTTACACATAAAATGAAAAGATTGTACTTATAAGCCATTAAACATAACATAAGGATTCTCACACCATTAGATACTAATATAATACCAAATTTTGAGCATCTACTCTACATATATTGACTAGATAGCTATATTTTAAAGTTGTGGTTGAAATGCTTGAAATTTAGAGAACCCCACTTTTTATAAATGTAATCTCAATTTTTAAAAAATAGGCTTTTATAAATCTATAAAATGTCAATTTCTCTCCACTTTTTATAAATGTAATCTCAATTTTTAAAAAATAGGCTTTTATGCCAAACAAATCTATAAAATGTCGATTTCTTATGAGCTTTGAGCTAAAGGATATATTTGTGGTTAATAGCATATGTAAAGTACATATTCAAGTCTTTTAACTTTGGTCGCCACAATATTTTTGAGAATTTTCAATTTTAAGAGCTTCAAATAGCCTCTTTAACCATACAAAATGACAAAGCTAGTAAAGATTCTCAAATCAAGGTATATTTAAAATCATTATTATTTTAAATATTAGTCATAAACCTTTTGTTTGATTTTGGTGCGAGGTCCTATGTTGTGTTATTTGTTGTTCATTTTGTATTCCATTATGTTGTTTGTGGTTGCAATGATCTTTTTAGCGATCTCCATCAGAGAAACCTAGTGTAACTTTTGCCATTTGGTTTTTGTAAAGTGTGGGGACCCCTTTATTTTTACTTTGCAGGTAATATAAAAACTTTCATTAATATGTCAAAAATTAAGAACCTCTAAGGTGATGAACTATAACTAATTGAATTTGAAGATGACAAAGTTGATGATCACCGAGCAACAGAAAGTTAATGCAAGACATTAA
This sequence comes from Thuja plicata, assembly GCA_018584345.1. Lineage (NCBI taxonomy): Eukaryota > Viridiplantae > Streptophyta > Pinopsida > Cupressales > Cupressaceae > Thuja > Thuja plicata. The sequence goes on along the minus strand of MU225256.1, from coordinate 10,261,143 downwards.
ATCAGTTAATGTATTGTATTGTATTGTCATTGATGTCAACTTGATATGGTATGATTTCTCATACACATATTGTAAGAACACTTAAAGATCTAAAGAGAATTTTTTTTTTTATTGGTAATCATATACACCGAGTGACAGTAAACCCTGACGGACAGTGAACCCCGAGCACAAAAGTTCATAGTGTTACCCGACGGACAGTGTTACCTGAGCAAGTGATACCCTAGCAAGAATTACCGAGATAATTGTAGTTGTCACCGAACAAAACTAAAGTTGATGCGCAAGCTATCTGCAGTTGTCACCGAGCACAAATGAAGTGTTGACCGACAGGAACTGAAGTTAGGATACGACAAAACAACTTAGCTGGCAGGAGCTGTTAGGATTAGGCTGAAAGCTAATCTCCCAAGATCACCTGCATGCAAACCTGTCACAGAATAGAAGCAAGACAGAAGAGAAAAAGAGTGGCTATGGAAGCCAAAAAGCCAGAGACATCGTATGCAACAGAAAACAATATATTAACAATATGTTTCTATCAATTACAATGTGATGTAAAAACTCTGTAATGAAAACTAAGAGGTGACTCCTTATAAAAGGAATCACGAAATCCTAAAAGGGAAAACCTAAGGTTAGCTTAAGCAACTAGAGTGAATAGGTGAGTTAGTAATTAGATTATAATGATTTAATTAATAACCTGATAGACTATTACTCTAACACCCCCCCTTAAGATAAGCTTAGGGAGAAGCAAAACCTAGGAAACTACTACAGAAAGCAGGAAAGATGGGTCCCGGCAACAAGGCCTGATCAGGTACCCAAGTACAAGAAAGCAAACTAGATGAAGGAAACTAAGCCTTAAATCTAGGGAAAAGATGTCCCAGAGAGAGGAACAAGAATGAGCACGAAGAATCTCCGAAGCAAGGAACTGTAAACTCTGTCAGAAGAAAATACTGGAACCCCCACTGAAGTGCATGACCAGGTAGAGAAGATAGTGTCTGAAGAGCTGATCAATTGAACCAGGAAGCAATAGAACCAATAGGTGAACCCCCCCATAATGTTGAACTGGGATAGGTGACAGGAACACTGAAATCCAATGCTAGAAACATCTGCAGAAGAAGAACCAGGGACACCAACAGTGCAACAGAAGTACACACACAGGATAAAGGGCGGTGTCACCGACACACAACATGGGCTAATGTCATAGAAGGTACACTCACTTGACAAAGGTGGATGCACCTAAAATGGCATAAGCATCATAACCCCCCATGGCACTTTATAACAGAGTGCGAGTACAAAAGTCATACAAGATGTACAAGATCTCAGAAATGCAGAAGTAGGCACTTTATCTCAGTGCATTTACAGAACAAAAATGCAACAGTGGAGAAGCATACAGTGCTTAGAAGTCAGAAAGAAGAGTGAGCCAGAAGTACAGTAGAAGAGATCCCAGGACCTGTAGAACCAAGCAATCTACTAGAGTGCATAAACTGCCAAACTCAGAGGAGATAAAACCTAGAGAAAAATCTGGAAAAAAGACCCCTGCAACTGAATAGAACACTAAACCAGCTTTTTGACGATATCTGGTTTGCCAAAAATGGAGTCCGGATGAGCCAGATATGACTCTCGGAAGGCAAAAATAGACATCAGACTTCAACAGCAAAAAATGCTATCAAAACAGTAGAACCCAAAACCCCAAATCACCATGGTCAAAAAGATCTCGGAAAGAGCTTTCTGACGATATAACGAAGTCTAAAAAAGGCCTCCGTATGCTCCAGATAGAGCCAAAAAGGCGATAAGGGCTCAAAAATGCTCCAAAAAGGCCAAAATGATTTAATTAGAGTAATAGTTCATTTGTCTTTATAATTAAATCTATCTGGTTTAATTATTAAAGTACATTATTATTCTTTTTCACTTAAGCTTGTCATTTAGGTGTATAATAATTAATATGTCTATTAATTATTAAACGCACAAACCTAGCTTTCTTCGGCTTTAGGGTTTCTCACCTTATAAGCCGCTTTTTGTAATTATTGTAATTCATTCTTTTGGGAAATAACAATTCTCTCTCACTCCGCTGAGATTTTCCAAACCCTAGTTTCTCTTTCATAGGTTTCATTTTCAGCTTTAGGTATTTTGCATGCAGGTGTTCTTGGTGTTCTGTGGATTTGTGTTTCTCAAATCCTACATGGTATCAGAGCCACCCTGTTGCTGCCTAGGTTGAAGATTTTTGAAGCCTCGATTCGAAGACGACAACCACAGCTTTTCTAAGGTTTTTCTATCACTTTGAAGGATTCATGATCTTTTGGAGTAGATTGAGCCAAAACGGATGCTGCCATTGCGTTCAGAAGGCCCGGGAGAGTCGAAATACATATAAAGTTTGACTATTTTGGCCTCTGTGACCACAGGCAAAAAATTTTGGCCTCCTAGGGCCGTACGACTCAAAAATTGAGGTAATTTCTTGAAAAAAATTTAAAAAAGTGGTTTTTCAAGCGTAGGCGGGCGCTGCCAGCGCGCGTCGCCACCGCGCCGCCCGCACGCCACCACCGCGCAGCTGCTGGGCAACGCGCCACCGCTCCACCGCCGGGGCCCTCCGCCGCCGCCTGGCCACTCAGCCACCACCTGGTAGCCACCAGCCCATCGCCAGCTCTCCGCCCAGCCGCCTCCACCTCCGGTGTCGCCGCTCGGCCGCCACCGGCCCGCCAACACTGCGTACAGCTGACGTCACCTGTGACGTCAGCGACCTGAAAAAATCTTTTCCGACAGTTTTTTAAAATTTTTCGGCAATTTTGGTTTTATCGACGGTCGAAAAATATTTTCCTACGACTGTGATGGCCGTCAATTTTAGCCCCTCAAACAGGTGACGGGCAGTTGACCGTCAATTTTTATGCAGTTTCTGTGTTTTTCCAGAGAGTTGTCTTTTGGAGGGGCACTTGGTTTTTTGGCCGTAACTTGAGCATACGGTGTCCGTTTTCAAAAAATGAAATATTGTCGAAAAGGTGTTTCTAAGACGGATGAAATGATGCTAGTTTCATTTTCTGATTTGGCCATTTGAGCTCTTTTTTTTAGTGTTGAAGTAGAGGCTTTGTTTTCCCTTCTACTCTGCATCTGGTGTTCAGGTTTTTCTCTAGTTTTCTTTGTGCTTTCAGTAGTTGATTATTTATTGTACGGGGGTTAGAATAATACTTTATGGGGGGGTGTCTTTTCTTTCTATCATTTACTTTCAGAAATTGACCCTTCTACTTCCATCTTTTTCTTCTGTCAATGTCGGACCCCTCTGTGGCCCGGCTGACACCACATAATTACCACACTTGGAAAGCACACATGACCAGGATACTCATGTCACATGGCTTATGGTCATGCCTAGATGAACAACAACCTGTCCTACAGTGTCCTTTTGAGATTCTACAACACAGGAATAAGATGGATGAAGCCATGGGCTTGATTGCACTGAACATCTCCAACAGTCTCCTCTTTCACTTGGATGGTTTGACCACTCCTAGGGCCATTTGGGGTAAGTTTTCAGATTTTTTTGGCACTGTTAATGAGTTTCAGGGAATTAAGCTTGATGCAGAGTTGACTACTTTGAAACCTACCAAGTTTCCCACCATTGAGGACTTCTTGATGAAGTTCAAGTCTTTGCGCTCAGTTTTGCAGGGATGTGGGAGAACTAAGACAGATGATGAGTGTATCTTCTTTATACTCTCAAAGTTGCGAGGATAGTATCAGATCTTCTCTTCCACTTTCTACTCCACCATGGATGCTTTGGGTTCTAGGCACACCATGCCTTCTTTTGAGACATTTTGTGGTCGGTTGACATGGGAACAGGCAAAGATTCAACAGATGGATGCTTCTGGCTCTTCAAGCCAAGCATTGGTTGCTCAGTCTTCACAGGGGAAACCAAAATAGAAAGGCAAACCGAAGAAAGATTCTGTAGGCAATGAGTCTTCCTCCAAACCTGCACAGAAAAATAATTCAAAACCTCCAGCTAACCCTTCCAAGGGTAAATCTTCTTCGAAGTCTACTGAGTCTACCTCCAAGACTAAGAAGAAATCGGTTGAGACCTGTAGCTTTTGTGGAAAGGATGGACATCCCATTTCTAGATGTTGGAAATGTTTGGAGGCTTTAGAGGAAGCCATGCAGGAGCATCACATTTCAGCTCCTCGGTCCACATCCTCCCCTGCAGGGAAAGTTCATGCTCTTACTGCTCAAGCTATGACTTCTGGGCCCACCTGGATTCTTGATTCTGGTGCTTCTCACCACATGATTCACACTCAACAGTTGGTCACCTCACTTGCTCCTTGTGCTACTTCACAGATTGCTGTTGGGAACTCATCTCATCTTTCTATTTTGGGTTCTGGTTCTGTTGCATTAGCTGGGGGTTCTCTTCAGGATGTTCTCTTTGTCCCTGACATTTCAATGAACCTTCTGTCTATCTATCATATTTTCCACTCTGGCTCTGGTAAGACAGTTGAGTTCTCACCACATGATGTGGTTATTCAGGACTTACATGATTCTGAGATGATTGTGGCTACTGGGAGTGTTGACACTGCATCCTGAATATACAGATTTGATGGATTTGAGTCTTCTGCTGGCACAGGTTCTTGTCTTATAGCACATGCAGATTCAGTGAGTAGACTTTGGCATGAGTGTTTGGGCCATGTGAATTACAGATATCTTCAACAGATGAGCACACAGGCACTTGTTCTTGGGCTTCCACAGATTACTTGCACTGATGGGGTTTGTCGGGGTTGTGTCCTTGGCAAACAACATAGGGGTCCTTTTCCTCAGGGACGAGCTACTCGTGCTTTGGCACCATTGGAGTTGATTCACAGTGACCTCATGTCATTTCCCACTCCTTTTTCTGGTGCCAGATATGTGCTCACATTTATTGATGACTTCTCC
>MU225256.1:10219463-10245971 GCA_018584345.1 Thuja plicata | reverse complement strand
AACATCTTGAATAGGAGCACCTTCTTTGATAGGATTGTTCAAATCTTGCAAAGACTTAGGAAGAGTAGAAAGTGGAAGCGAACATGGAGTGGTAGAACAAGAAGATGGAAGACTTTGATCTTGACAAAGATCTTTGGATAGCATAAGCACATAATTTTTCTCTTGATTTTCAATAGGCTCAACATTGGAAGTAACAACACCATTTTTAATAACCTTAATGGAAGTATCATCTTTGGAAAGCGCAAGTGGGGTAAGGTTATTTTGATTGTAAATAAGCTCAACAATGTAAGTAGTAACTTGATCTTGCTTAGGAGAAGACTTAAGACATGGTGGAATGAATGAGAAAGGGCGTAAGGGATCAAAAGAACCATGACGCGGATAAGAGACATCATAAAGAGGATTGGATGACATGGAGGTTTCTTGATCTTGATCTTTCTTTATGTTCTTTTCTTTATCATTTTTAGAGTCCTCTTGACATGGGGCCACTTCTAAGGACAAGGAAGAATGTTGTAATTATATGGGAGACTTGGGAAGAGATGGTGAAGGATTAGCTGAAGTAGGCATTATAGCATATAAAGGCTTGGGCTCTTTAGGTTTAGCATTATTGAAAGTATTTTTAGCCAAGTGAAGGTTAGCTTGAGTTTCTTTAAGAGGTATCCCTTGAGAATAATTATAGGGAACTGCATGAAAAGCATTAGGGCTTCTATCGGATGAAGGATTTGTGGAAGGTTTGGCAACTTTAGGTGATGTATGAGTATTGGAAGAAGTAGAGGATGGAAGGGAACCATCACAAAACAAAGGTTCATCATTAACATGATCTTTCTTGAGAGTGAAATCTTTATTTTTAGTATGAGAATTCTTAGAGGAGTGATTCTTGTAGTAGCTACGTTTATAATTAGCGCATAAAGATTTCTCTTCTTCAAATGTATCATCAAAGTATTGTTCATAAAACTCATCAAAGTCTTTCAAAATCAGAATCATATGGATCACCATCACAATATCTCCATTGTGAACCCCCATCCCTAGTAAGCGTGAGCACACGACGAGGAGGACCCTTAGGAATAGAGGTGTCATAAGTATGTATATGCATTTCATCATAATAGCCATCATCAGTATAGGAATCAAAGTCATCAGAGACATAATAGCTGGGATCATCAAAGTCATCAAATATGGGCATGTCATTCTTCATGGAAGAGGTATCACAAGGATTATCACATTGCTCATTATGGTATGCATTTTGAAGAGAATCATGACTCTTGGAAGAAGTAGAAGAAGTAGAAGAAGAAGGATGTGAAGACCAAGTAGAAGAACAATATTTGGATGATGAAGAATGATGAGAAGACTTATAAGATGAATGATGTTTGGCAGAAAGATGTTGTGAGCAAATCATGCATATGATCCTAGCAAAGGCATCTGATTCACTCATTTTATTTTCTATTTTTCTTTGTAATTTATCATCTATGCAAGTTTTAGAGAAAAGACACTCTTTGAATTGAGCAATAAGTTCAAGATCATCTATTCTCAAGAGAGGTTCCATAACAAGATATTTGAAATTCATGGTTCTAGAAGAGGAGGAATCAAGAATGTGAGTGACAAAAGAGATGAATAGAAGAAGGTAGACTTATTAAAAGAATCAAGAAGATGTGAAGAGTTAGGAAGAAGAGGAAGAAGCGTGAAAGAAGAAGAGAAAAATGGGATTGGAAGACTAGGAAGACATGGGGGATGCGAAAGTAAGAAGACCAAGAGTCATTTTAATAGAGTGCAAATTGATACCATTTAAGTTCATTTGGATGTTGAACAATATGTCATAACACTTTTGGGGAGATCTATTAAATTTTTTATCACTTGGGAACTCAGATTTGTTTGTTTTAATTTACCAACTAGATGCATTAATAGATTTTATCATTAATCAAGCACGCAGAACACCAATCAGAGAGTTCAAGAAATCAATGTCTTCAAACAATGAGAAAGGGACAAAGCAACCTTGCACATGAACATGGATAGTGACATAGTATTCCTACTCCATAAGAATGCTACTTGTGTATGTTCTCAAAATGTTTTCCAATCACACACATAGTCCTAGAGAATAAAAAGTTGGTTGCACTATGGTTCTTAGTAATGGTTTGACTCTGTAACTTTTGCAATCTCAAGTGGGTGAAATCCAATCCCAGTGCACCGAGGTTTTGACACAATCCAAGAATTTAATCAATCAGGAGCTGCTGAGGAGATCTGACAACCCACAAGAAACTACACCCGTGGAGATTTCTTCCACAAGGACATTTATATAGCGGTTGTTTCTACCATGGCATAAATGACTATTACTGTTTGAGGTTCCATCCATGTGGTTGACCCAATAAAGGGAATGTCCACTATGGTTAACCCTCTCTAACAAGGAAGACTCATAATATGGACCACATGGGGACTTAGTTCGGATTCAAGGGTTCCAAGTTTCTGATTCTCCCAAAAGAGAAAAGAGCATAATCCTCTAGGCTCTTCACCTCACCAAAACATAGAAAACAAGATTAATTGACCCACTAATTTGAAATCACCTCATTTAAGGCTCACACAACAATAAATGACACCAATTCCCCAAAGAGAGAAAGTATTGCCAAAAGTTGAAACCCAAACCAAGTTGACCAATGAGGTAAAAACAAAATCCTTCCCTACCTACAAGGGGATCTATCGTCAAGAAGAGATTTGCATGTAAAACAAGCAAATGAAGTCCACTCTCTCAAGATCACCACAAATAGTGTTTATAGGGCCTAATTACTATGTGAAACATATATGCAAGAAAGCAAATCTAGGTCCATTTTTAGAGCACCAATTAGAAATGTGATCTATGAAAGCAAGAAACATTCAAGCTAGACACATGAGATATTCATTTTATTTCCAAAATCCAAATGTTATAGAGATAAAAAAAATACCTCAAATCCAATGCAACACGAATCATTTTATTGTTTATCCACACAAGTCCAAGCAATCCCCACAAACTCTCCAACAAGCAAGACAAGCAAACAAGATATGCAATGTATATTCAACTTATGCAAACCCTAGGGTTAGATCTGAAAATCAATTTTTAGAAGCAATAATAACCAGCAAATAATCTAAATGATAACTCACATCATGCATTGAACCATGTGAAAAATAAGTGCAAGCCAATCATTAAATGCCCTTTTTTTAATTTTAGTTTTTGACCTAGTCAACAAGATTGGACCAATATGACATGAATTTAGATCCTAAACCCTAAATACAGAAAAGAGACCCCTATTAAAAAATAGAGAGCTTTCCAAAAATGTCAAAATTTTAAAAAGATCTTTTCATTTGTGCCCTAGGGAGCCATTTTCCCAAAATAGATTAGTTTTCATAAATTGACCAAATGAGCTATGATATTGCATCCAAATTTAAAAATCAAAGAATGGACCCCCTGTAGAATTTAAATACCTTTCCAAAAATGTAAAAATTTCCAAAAAATTTGCTCATTTGTGCAGAAAATTAAGGTTTTATGAAAACTAAAGAAAAAATTATAAAAAATTCAAAATACCTTAGAAAATTCTAAGTGTTTTACTAGAGCTTTTCTAATATGTCGCCAATCTGCAAATATAATTTTAGACCGAAATTCCAAGCCGTTTGGGAGATATGATCACATCTTTAAAAATCTAGGGTTTTCATCTCCAAGAAAATCTGCACAAGGGTTAGGCTTGAAATTTTTTAATAAAATAACCATGTAAAGATTAGAAAATCTGAATAAAATGAAAGAAAATTAGGAGCATCATGCCCCATGGTGGGTGCCAAAAATGTGTGATGAAAATGTGTCACACTTCTATGAATCATTACATTCAAGGTTGCTCAAGAATGAGGCCTCAAATATCGATCCATAGCTCTCTAGTCATGGAGTGCAAAGGTTTGTAATGGAGGCCCTTAGATTGACCTAGTTAGTCCTCATGCAAGTAAACCATGAAATGAGAGATTCAATGCATGAAAATGAGATATAATCTATATGATTGCAATGCATGAAAGGAAATTAATCTAAATGATAACAATGCATGATTAATCTATGAAAGGAAATACAAATGCAAGTTTAATCTATGAAAATAAACATGAATCTAATCTACATGAGTAGCCATGGATGCAAGAAGAAGAAGACAAGAAGAGAGAAGTTGCAATATCCAAGCTTGAGTGCTCAAATCCTCCTCCAAAATTGCTCTTGAAACCTGCAACATAACAATAGCCCAAAATCTTCTATATTGATAGATGATTGATGATTATCAAATGAGAAGGAGAGATTTCCTTATATAGGAAAGTGAACAGTTGAGATTAAGAGGCAAAAAGAATTGATCAATGGTTGAGATTAAGAGACAAAAACCCACCACTTAGGAAGATGTGATGAAAAATAGATTTTTATTTAATTAAATTTAATTTACTGCCTTTTTCAACAAATAAAGTGCTTTAAGTGTGGATTTTTATTTATTTAATTAAAAGAGGGGTTTTCTTTCAATTAAATAAATTAGAAGAATTTTATTTAAATAAATGGGGGAAATTGAATTTAATTAAATAAGAGGAATTTTATTTAATTAAAAGGGAGAAATTTAATTTAATTAAATAAGATAAATTTTATTCAATTAAAAGGGAGATTAAATCTTTTAATTGAATAAGATAGATTTTATTTAATTAAAAAGAAAATTAAATCTTTTAATTAGATAAAAATAATCAAACCTTAGAAAATATTGAAATAATTGAATAATTAAATTAATTAGAATTTGATCAAGGAAATTGATTTGAATTGAAAATATTGTAAAGCATTGATTAAGGAAATTGATAAAATGAGAAAATGATAAATGGGGCCCAAAGTCTAGGCGACCATTTTAGGGTGCATACAACTGCTAGATGTCCTAACAAAAGAAAAGATGACAGATCATATGAAAATAAGTTTGACAGAGGTGATGACCGAGATTACCAAAGCAACTGACAGTCTGATAGAAGAGATAACCGGGACTAAAAGGATAAAGGAAAGAGCCTTTTTACCTAGCTGATAAAAAAGATGAGAATACTGACACCGAATCTGATGAAGATATTGAGGTGGTATTTATTGCTATGAAGGATGATTCAGATGAAGAAGAAATGTATGTTGAGACTGCACTCATATCTAAGGTTATTAAAAATGATGTTTGGATTATTGATAGTGGTTGTACTCACCACATGACTAGAGATAAGAAAAAGTTTGAAACTTTTGAATATTATAATGGTGGATCAGTAAGAATGGGTAATGACTCACCTTGTCTAGTTGAAGGTAAAAGAATAATAATGTTGAATAATCTGATCAGATGTGAAAATGCATATTGGGTGAAAGGAATTAACTATAATCTATTGAGTGTTTCATAGTTGAATAACACACGTCACCGAGTTGCATTTGAGAACAAAAAGGCAAAGATCTTTAATAAATCAAGAAGGTTGATCAAAACTAGTGAACAAACAAAAGGTAACCTATTCTATCTTGATGATACTAAGACCACTTGTTTAATGACTAGAAACAAAGACATATGGTCGTGCCATAAAAGGCTTACCAAGCATGTCAAGTAAGAGGCTTACCGAGCATGTCAAAACCCAACCATGTCATGTGTAAGAATTGTTAGAAATGTAAAATGACAAAGTCTAGTTTCAAGAGAAAATTGTACACATCTAATGCTATTCTAGAATTAGTCCATACTGACCTATGTGGACCAATGAGAACAAAAAGCTATTATGGTGATAAATAATTCATTCTCTTTGTTGATGATTATTCTAGAATGATGACAACTATGTTCTTAAAAGAGAAATCAGAAGCATTCAAGATGTTTAAATGGTATAAAGATATAGAGGAAAAACAAAGTGGAAAGGAACTAAAATGTCTAAGATCAGATAGAAGAGGAGAATTTATTTATGATGAATTCACTAACTTTTGTAATGAGCGTGGAATTAAAAGACATGTTTCTGCACTGAGAACACCACAACAAAATGGGATTGCTGAAAGAAGAAACAGATCAATTGTTGATTGTGCTAGAACACTGATAATTGAGAAAGGCATCACTTAAACATTTTGGAGAGAAGTTTTCAGTACTGTTGTATACACATTAAATAGAGTTCAATTGAAGAAAGACACCAATAAGACACCTTATGAGCTATGGTATGGATACACACCCAATGTAAGTTACTTCATAATTTTTGGAACTCAATGTTATATTTTGAAAGATGATAGAAATGGAAAGCTTGAATCCAAAGGTGATGAAGGAATATTTATAGGTTATTCTACCAAAAGCAAGGCTTGTAAATGTCTTAACAAATCCTCTAATAAAATCATTAAAAGTGCAAATGTCAAAGTGGACGAATTTTTTGAGAAAAATGATGAGGAAAGTAGAAAAGAACCATAAGAATACAACAGGTTTGTCTACAGTTAAGAACCTGACACTCTGCCTAAGAAACATTGTATCGCTCCTGAGTGATAGAACAATGCACCCGAGCATCAGGCTGCAAATACCGAAAATCAGGAAATTGCTCACAATGATGTACCGAGTGATGGAGATCAAAATGAAGGTCAAGATGATGATTAGAATGATGAACAAAGACCTAAATTGATACTTTCCAAGTATGTCAGAAGACACCATCCACAAAACTAGATCATGGGAGATAAAAAGGCTATAATGAGAACAAGAAGTAAGTCATCGAACACTAGATGTTTAATTTGTGATTTTGAGCCTAAATCTGTCAATACTGCACTTGAAAATGAAGAATGGGTCAGTGCTATGAATGAAGAGATTGAGCAGATTGAGAAGAACGGAACATGGACATTAGTACCAAGATCAAATGACAAGAATTTCATTGGTACCAAATGGATATTTAGAAACAAACTGAATGAGAATGGAGAAATCACAAGGAACAAAGCAAGCCTAGTATGCAAAGGGTATGTACAAGAAGAAGGTATTGTTTATAGAGAAACATTTGCACCCATTGCTAGACTAGAAGGAGTAAGAATTATACTTTCTTATGCTGCATTCAAAGGATTCAAGGTATACCAAATGGATGTCAAGTCTACATTCCTAAATGAAATACTAGAGGAAGAGGTATACATTGAACAACCAGAAGGGTTTGTTGATACTGAAAAGAGGATCATGGTTTGTAGACTACACAAAGCCTTGTATGGATTGAAACAAGCACAAAGAGAATGGTATGGTAGACTTCACTCATATCTCATAAGTATTGGATTTGTAAGAATAAGTGATAACACTAATTTATATTTAAAAGAAGATATTGATGATAACATTCTGATTTTTGAGATATTTGTTGATGATATCATATTTGGAGGAGATGATATGTTATGCAAATCATTTGCTGGTGAAATGAGCAAAGAGTTTGAGATGTCAATGTTTGGGGAGATCAAATTTTTTCTTGGTCTACAGATTCTTCAACGGGATAAAGGCATCTATATCACACAATCCAAATACATCAAAGAAGTTCTCAAGGTATTCAAGATGGAGGAATCCAAGCTAGTCAGGACACCTATGACAACCGAATGAAAGCTAACAAAGGAAGACAAGTCAATCAAGGTAAATCAGACCTTATATATATCAATGATTGGCAAAATCATGTATGTTGTATATACTAGACTAGATATAACACATGCAGTTGGAATAGTTGCAAGATTCTCTATTAATCCCAAGGTATCACACATGACTGGTGTCAAAAGAATTATGAGATATCTAAAGAATAACAAAGTCTATGGGCTATGGTATATAAGAGAAGGAAAATTTGAGCTTCAAGTCTATACAGATGTTGATTGGCCTGGAAACATAGATGAAAGAAAGAGCACAATAGGAGGAGCATTCTTTATGGGTGACAGACTTGTCACATGGATAAGTAAGAAGCAAGGATGCATATCACAATCTACTGCAGAAGTAGAATATGTGGTTGCTTCTGCAAATTGCTCTAACATTGCATGGATCAAGCAATTACTAGAAGGCATGAATATGAAAATCCTTGAACCCGTAATTATCTATTGTGATAACAAAAGTGCTATCAACATCTCAAAGAACCCTATCATACATGCTAAGACAAAGCACATTGCTATCAAGTATCATTACTTAAGAGAACATGTTCAAGAGAACGAGGTAATACTTGAATATGTGCAATCCAAAGAACAATTAGAAGACATATTCATAAATCCATTGCCTAAAGATACATTTGAGTACCTGAGGAAGAGACTATGGGTCATACCCTTGTCTACTGGTCACTAAGATGACTTGGAGGATTCCAGCCTACACATTATCAAAAGATCAATCATGTTGATGCAAGCTGAAAATAGACTGCAATGATATATTAGTACACAGAAAGGTACTTATTTGCATTGAACACCAGAATTATTGTATTGCTAATGGTGAGGAAATTCGAGGAATATATTATGAAAAAAAGATATAGTTTGGCATTGATGTTAAAGGGAGAGAAGTATTCAATGAAATATATTATTGTCAAAGGGAAAAGAGATGTGAAATATCTATGATGATCATCCAAAGGGAGAGAAAACATCAGAGAAAGATTCAAAGAAAAATCCATCTAAGGGAGAGAATTGGAAAAGTTAACATTGCATATCTATCCAAAAAAGGGAGAAGAAATTCTACAACAAAGGGAATATAGAATGAATAAAGTACTCTGCAAGAATCAAATCTAAGCTAGAAGAGCTTACCGAGAGTCAGACATTTGTATTGGTTATAGAAAAATAAGTTTGGTAAAGACTGATGAACTACAACTGATATATTTCATATTGTATTAAGTAGTATATAGTATGTTGCCATCAATGCTAAAGGGAGAGATTGATGAACTATAACTGATTGAATGTTCTAAGATGACAAAGTTGATGATCATCGAGCTACAAAAAGTTAATGCAAGACATTAAATAAGTTAATGTATTGTATTGTCATTGATGTCAACTTGATATGGTATGATTTCTCATACACATATATTAACAACACTTAAAGATATGAAGAGACAAATTTTTTGTCATCGGTAATCACATACACCGAGTGACAGTAAACCTTGACAGACAGTGAACCTTGAGCTTAGAATTTTACAGTGTTACCCGATGGACAGTGTTACCCAAGCAAGTGATACCTGAGAAAGCATTACTGAGCTAACTGTAGTTGTCACTGAATAGAATTGAAGTTGATGTCTGAGCTATCTGTAATAGTCACTGAGAACAACTGAAGTGTTGACCGACGGTAACTGAAGTTAGCATATGACAAAACAACTTAGCTGGTAGGAGCTAAATATAGAGTTAACTAATTGATTACTTTGTTTACATCGACCAGTTAAAATCTAAAGATAAGAAGGATATTTAAAGCATGTTTTATTCCATAAAATAGGGAGAGATTTGCATAATAAAACTAAAGAAAGCATGGCGAGCTTTACGGATCAAAAAGTGATCAATGAAGAAAACAAGAAGGACAAGAAATGGTGAAATCATGTCTATATAAAGAGACAATTAATTCATAATAAAAAGAGGAATGTTGAAGAGAATTCTGGTGAAGATAGAAGTCTTCATGCAGATCTGATCATACAAGCTGAAGAAAAGAGCTAAGAGTTTTGCAGACACCGAGCAACAGAGAAGCAACAACATTCACCAAGAAGAAAGAAGTTGAGCAAAGGAATTGAAGAGAACATTGATCGGAAGAGGTATTATGAGCTTAAAATAGATCTGAACATCTACAAGATTAAGTTATATTTATGAAATAGATCATATATTATTTCAGTTTAACCACTGATTTAGAAAATCTCTTAATAGAGTGGTATTTAACCATCCTTTATATATTGAGATACATCCCAAGGAGTATCAAAAGGTTTTAATATTGGAAACATAGTGAATGCTAGGTCAAGTGATAAACTGTTAGTTTTAAATCCTCTAACAAGGTCGCACTCAATAGTGTGTTTGTAACCTTTAACAGGGTTGGCTCTTCACCGAGTGAAAATTTTGGGTTACTGGTCCCAAGTGGTTTTTCGCCTAACAGGGTTTCCATGTTAAAAATCCATGTGTCAAATGTGTATATGGTTAATTGCATTGATGCTTTTCTTTACACATTACTAAAACAAGATTGATCAGTAAACACTAAGTTATTTATTG
Organism: Thuja plicata; assembly: GCA_018584345.1. Taxonomy (NCBI): domain Eukaryota; kingdom Viridiplantae; phylum Streptophyta; class Pinopsida; order Cupressales; family Cupressaceae; genus Thuja; species Thuja plicata. The sequence goes on along the minus strand of MU225256.1, from coordinate 10,235,830 downwards.
TATTTCGGTAAAGGTTAAGAAAAGATTGACTGTTATTCGGTAAAGCTTAAGGAAAGGATATATATATAGTATAAACACCAAGCAATATATACATGATAAGATTACTTAAAGGCATACATCCTGTAGGACTACAGATAACTTGAAGTTTCATATTTGTTGTATAAAGTTTTGGTTGGATTATTGGATTAATTTTTTAGGCCACTGATTCACCCCCCCTTAGTTATTCTATCATAAGGTTCTTCCAATGAAATGAAACAATATTATCTTAATCAGTTAAATTGTCACTAATTTTAATTTTTGAGTCCTCGTCCTTAGAATTTTATCATCACAAGCTCATATTATTCCTATTATAAAGGGTTTGACAAAACATAATGTACAATGAAACTCAATGCCAAATGCATATTTTTCCAAACTAGAAGGTTGTAACTCAAGTTTGGAAGCATGTATTACTTGTTTCCATTAGATTTATGTGGAAATATCCCATTTACACAAATCCTTGCTGGTAAGAGCTTGGTTGGATTGTTGGATTTCTATTGAAAAACACCTTTTTATTTTTTCTTTAGTAATGAACATGATTTTTCCTTTAAATTTCTTCACTTAACAAAACTTTCTTCGAATTACTTCAATAGGTGACATGGGATTAAATCATCAAAGTATAGCTATGTGTAAGGGTATATTGTATATGAAGACCCTAAGATCAATATAACATGGATAGTTTCTAAGGCTACTATTGTTAGTTCTTTATTGGATGCAATTTTAGGTAAGTATATGTAACTTCTAAAGAAAACAATTTCAGGTAAAGAAAAATCTATTTTCTATCCAATGGTTGTCATTTTGGGTAAGTATTTGTGACCTCTAAAGAAAATAGTTTTAGGTAAGAAGAATCTCTTTTTTATCTGTATTTCTCATGGAATGCCTTTTATATCTCTCTCAAGTGAAGGCTTTGTTCAATTAATTAGTACAAGGTTATGATTGAAGCTCATATTTTTCTTAGCATAAAAATAATATGGAATAGGTCTAGATAAACCAAATAGCCTTGTGTGAAGGCCTTGTTATAGTGGATATCTTAAAATTTCTTTGATATGGTAAAAGAACACAATGTTTTATGAAGAACACTTGTTGAAAGAGTTTCTTCTTCCTTGACTCTTCTATTCCTCTTTAAAGAAGGGTAATTTATGTGCTAATGAAAACATTAGGACATGCCATAAATTGGGAGATCTCGCTTGATGATTTCATATAATAAATTGCATAAGACAAAACCAAGATAAATAGAATATTGAGAGTCGTCGGGTTTCTCCTTTGTTTTCCCCTTGGTATTTTTACACCTTGTTTCATGTTGTGCTAAAGGGTGAGTTTGAGCAACATGTGTAGTAGGGGTAGTTGGTCTTTATTTCTTTTTCATGGAGGAGGTGGCACTTTATTTTTCATTTTTCCTCTTCCTTATCATTTTGGGTATATGTTCTATCACCACCCATGCGTTCCCTACAGGATGAGAAGGTGGTGGAAGCCTAGAAGCAATTTTATTACTTTTAGAGTTGTTGGGCTTATCCTTTTTAGGGATATTATCCAATCCTACATGCAAAACAAGATCTATATGGTAGGGCTTTCTGAGCCATCCTTGCATCCATTTTACCACATATCTTTCCATGTGATGTATGTCTTCTTTTTCTTCTTCATTCACATCTATATTATGTATCTAGTTTTCAAAGACATTCTAGTTGTGATTGTAAGATAGATGCAACTTATTATCATTGTCCTTGGCCTTGGCTCTCTCAGGTATCCACATTTTAAAATCTTTAGTAGCTAGGTGCATATCATTCTACATAAGTCTTAGACCCTAGCCTCATACTTTTTCACACAATTTCCAATGATATTCTATGTTTTGAACATGTTTAAAGCTTGAGCCAATTACATGGCTAAAGGTCCCTATTGGATAAAAATTGTCTTTAGGTATCTTCAATATTTATGATGACAATTCCAATAATTTTTGGGTCCACGCTTTTGGAAACCTTCATATCCAAGCAACAATGTGCTCCTACATTCATAGGGAATTGAAAACAAGACTTTTGTTTGTTTACAATCAACTTGTGAGCATCCCCCACTTTCTTACAAAATTATAGCACAATCAACTTGTGACCCTTTAGTCTTCAATCCTAAGAATATAGCCCAAGTAGCCAAAAGATGCACCAAATAAGAAGTCATGTAGAATCTAGGATCTATTTTAACCCTAATGGGTTACTCGTGCAATTTTTCACTAATCAACTTGTCCCAACCTATGTACTCTTTCCTAGTGATTTTTTCTAATGAACATGACCATCCATGGCTCTATTTTTTTGGCCCAAGGGAGCCTTACTACCTTTCTCAACAAAGTCACATAGTCCTTAGTGTTGGAGTTTAGGAAATAACTTTGGATAACCTTTTATTTTTCTAATTATTTCCCTTTTCTTGGCTACTCTAGAAGTTCCTCATTGATATACTTCATGCAATCTTGGTCTATCTCATAATACCTCTCCTCATATGTAATTGTATTCTTGAAAAAGGTATCATGAATGGGAATACCAAAAAAATGTTATATGTTATATGGGGAGATGTATCAAATTACTTATCCTAATTTCCCGTACACTCTCCTCACATCTGTGTTGTAGTTTTGTGCACATTCCATTACTAGTTCTAGAGACTGCATTATAATTGAAAACCCTATTGCTTGTATGAATCCTTATCTGACCAAAAAGTGGCTGAGAAGATCCTTCCTTGGAATCATTTTAATCTATCCAGGAACTCTTGGAGGTCTACATGCCCTAGATCAGTATTAGTTATCTCCCTATCCTTGGAGACTAGTTTGGTTGGGGGAATGTGGCCTAGAAACTTGCACTTCATTGGAGTTTCTTGAGTAACCACTGCTTCTACACTAAAAAGCATGAACTAGTACATAATTATACCAATTATTATTCTACACCTACAATTGAATTGAAAATCACATCTTATTCATGCATCAACAAAATTCAAAATTATTACATCAAATATAGGCTTTAAGTTTGTCTTGCCTCAAATGCCCTAAAGTTGTATAGAAGACCCTTTCAAGTTTTGGAGGTGAAAAATACAAACAATATTTTGGGGGTTAGAGGTAAGTACACCCTTAAACAATTTAGATCATGTAATGGGTTTGTGATCAAGGATTAGGGGATAAGCACCCCTTATCATCTTTGGGGATGGGGGATGAGAGAAATACCAACAAGTATTAAGACCTATGTGAATGAGAGTCTTGGTCTTTTGGTAATTTTGGTATTCAAACTTTAGGGATCAGGCATCCACAATCCTCGTCCTTGTTTTGTTTATCCTTGATGATTTGACCATTGAAAAGCACAAAATCTTGTCAAGGGTGGGGATCAGGGGTGTTTGATCCCTGACCTCTAGCGCTTGGTCAATTTTATATTTTGACATTTGAGACGTATATTACTAGGGCTTAGATTTTTTATATTACCCCATTCTTGGTTTTTATTGATGTCACTATTCTGGATCTATCAGTATCAGTTGGATATGTTGGTATTAGTTCATATAGATACATCTTTCAGTATTGGTTCTATGTTCACCAACAATAGTGCTAGTGATATTAACAAAAATAATTCATGGTCATTATAGTACACAGTTATTTAATTCCAATCTTATTACGCACTCACACAAAAATCATTTTGGTAAAGCCAAAAAAAATTATGTATTAGAGATTGGTTACACGTTTTGTTTTTGGTCCCAACCAACATGGAGGAGTGTATATCAATATTGGTATATAACTAATAGCGATCTCATAAATTGAAAATAATGTAATACTTGATGATTTCTATGATGTTATATGTATATGTGATCAGTGACATGTTAACTAATGATAAATGTTTGTATCGGTAAAAATAAGAAGATTTGTAACTCATCGGGAACTATATCCAGTGCATTTGTAGATGCATGCCTATTAGTTAAATTTTGTATTCTCAACATTTTTTACTATTTTGTATTAGGGTAGTGAGCCCAAATGAGAGTGAGCCAAACTGGCAGTGATCCACCCTATGTATTATTATTTGGTTACTTATACTTGAGAGCTAACCCTCTTTGTGGTTTTTCCCATCTTGGGTTTCCATGAATTTTTTTTGGTGTTATGTGTTGTCGTGTTGGTTTATTTCAATTTTTTTCTTTTCAGTAAAGTTAAAATATGTTATGTGGTCAGTTACTTAAGTGCTTTAAATTTTTCAAAGGTATAATGATTCACCCTCCCCTCTCAATATACTAGATGTTTAACCATCTCAAAATCACCTCAATCAGTTAAGCTTTCTCTTAGAGGACTACAAGCCCTGATACCAATTGTTAGGAATAATACAACCAAGAGGTGGGGTTGAATCAATTGTATGCCAAAATGATTAAAATTTAAACCAATTACTTAATGCAAATCTGAACACTTCAAGAACAACACCATAACACAAGTTTTTGTTGTTGAGGAAACCCTGTTAAGGGAAAAAACACCGGTGGGGATGGAACCCACACAATAAAGAACTAGAAATATTGTATCCCTATTAGGAGGTCTAGCCATGTTAGGAGATGATCATTAAACTCAGTACAAGTCCCTATTAGGTATCTTCTCAACCATGTTAAGAGTTGAATGAAATGATGAGCTCACTGCCCAAGCACACTGCCCAAAGTGAAGGTTAAATCCACCTTTTAAAGGTTAAACCCACCTTCTGGACTCACTGTCCAAAACAAAGTATAAGAGTATATTTATAATAGTGAACTGACTGATAGAAAATTTATTTTTCTTTACAGCTCCAATGAAGTTAAATATATATATAATTACCACTCTACATCCAGCAGAACTCGCATGCACATGCTCACAACATCCAATCCATTCATTCCATACATTTACACATCAAGACACTTCTTTCCTTTATATAAGTTATAATAAACAATTAGGTAGACCTATTAAGACTTCCCCACTGCATAAACAATTACATAGACCCTTTCTAAGATACACACGATACCTTACACAAGTAATTATCAAATATAAATCACCAGTTACGCGCCAAGATCCATAATTCACACTCGCCAATCATTAAGCACATTACATCTCTGTAGTCGGCCCCAAATAGGTCTTTGCAAGTCCACATGCCTCAAATGACATCATTAAGAATTTGGAGACCTAAGAATCACAAATAATGTTATTCCATGAATCTTCTATCATGCCTTAAGCTTTCACACGATGACCCATGCTCGCATCCAAGTTATTCCAAAAACTCAGAGACAATCTCTGTCATAATCCTTTGTTAATGTATTGTCACCAGTCTTTACCAAAATAGCTATAACTCATGAAAATATCAACATAAGATCCAGATACCTTAGAAATAAGGTATAAACACATCCCTCTTCACAAAACTGTGCTTGCATACTCTCATATGCCATACATTGTTCGTACACATCTGTCAAACTCGTATGTTCCTGTGATAACTAGTCTTTCTGAAACTTCTAATGGATCCAACTGAACCATATGTTGACATCAATGAAAAAACATTCATGTTAACACCTCAAAAAAAAATTCCAACACAAAGAAAAGGCCAAAACCAATTTTGAGAAACTTGATGAAATTCTGAACTTTCAGAGACCTCTAGCAGACAAAAAGGGAATTGGATGCGATATCAGTGAATACTCTCATAGCTCAAACAAGGAAAAAGATAAATCTATTCCAGTAAGAAAAGGTGAAACTACACTTGGTCACTTGTATGAAGGTAAGGTTTCGATAAAACCCCAAGTAAGTGTGAATTCTCATACCTTTAATGGTTATTGTTTTAAATGTAATAAATCAGGACATAAAGCAGTAAATTATAGAAGTATGATGAATTTGAATAATAGATCCTTTATCAGTAGATGTTTCAATTGTAATATTTTTAGTCATAAAGAAAGTCAATGTAGGAAACCTAGTAATGATAAAAAAAAGTTTACTGGATATTGTTATACATGTTTTCTATATGGTAATAAATCTAACTAGTGCAGGTCAAGAAAGAAGAAGCATGATAACCAATGTTTCAAATGAAACAAAGTAAGTCATATTGAAATTTTTTATAGATTAATTTATGTTAATCAATTCAAACTAACAAAAATGGTCAACATAGAAGAAGTCAAAGAGGAAATGAAGAAAATATGAGAAAGAAAGATGATAGTATCTTCGGCTCCGGTGTAGAAGTATATTCCAAAAATTAGCAGCCTCACGACTGTTTGTTAGGGGGGAATCATTTGTATCTATCTCCCATCCTGAGAAATAAAATTATACAAAATTTACTCCATCGAGAAGTTATCACTTGAAGGAGATAAAATGAGAATATTCCTTTTGGTAAAAGTGGATAGTGGACATACGACACAATTAATGCATTCAATACTACTTTACCTCAAGGTTATACCATAAATACAAAAATTTACAAGGCATTTTTCACAATGCAAAAAGAAGTTTGAAGAGATAAGGTACAAGGAAGAACAAATAGGGTTTTTCATAAGGGTTTTCATAAATTCTCTACAAATTCAAAAGTATTTTAATAGCTATCTTTCACTCTCATTTCTGCAATGGCATTGGTTGGTGAATTTACCCATAAATTATTGGATGAATCCCAAGAGACAAGATCAGAATTCAAACTGTGCCCTAATATTTCAACACAGAATGACATCTCGATCTATCTATCTCAAATTCCTCATGGTGTTATCTCAGCTGAGAATGTGAGGATTCATCTCAAATGCAAATTGGAATAATTTGATCATGACAAGATTTGTGACATTTGGGAAAAAGAATTGTCAACCAACGATGGAAAGGTGAAGCCAAAATTTTAGGTTTTGGTAGATAAGAAGCTACACATTTTCAATAATTTTCCAAATTTATATGGAAATGACAACTGGGTAAGGATGGAAATTAGTCACTCTCATGATACCTTTATATGGCTTAACGATTGTCACTTGATAACTAAGGAGATAATGAAAATGGTTACTGGATTGTGATATTGGTGAAGTACCCAAAATGAATTACATCAAGACTGACGATGCCATAGCCATAATGGGTGTTGTTTCAGATAATAGATCACTAAAGGTGAACCCCATTCCCAATTTGATAGTTAAATATACAACTCAAGTTATTGGAAACAAGGTCTACTACACTAATCAAGAGAATTTCATTTAGGAAATGACAGTTTATGTAGCATATCAAATGGTGAAAGGTAATGATTGTGACTTGTGCACTCTTGTTAGAGATTAATTTATTAGAAATTTAAAGGAAATTAAGACTAGCAACAAGCATGTGGCTTTCCATTTTGGTTCATTAGCTATTTTTCTATTGTTATACTTTACAAATACCATACCAGAAGAAGGTAGAGTTTTATGGTATAAGGATACACCTATTTCTCATCAAATTGAAAGTAGGTTAAAGAAGAGAAGTAGGATAGTTGATAGAGATGATCAGTTCACATAATTCTTTGTCATTCTACAAAGTAAGATGCACAAAAGGGATATAATCCCTCCTTCCATGACATAAAATTTATTGTGACAACTGATCATCATATTATGCAAGTTGTACAACCTAGAGAGAAATGGGTTCCAACACTCGATTATGAAGTAACCAAACAATAAATAGAAGACTATGCAAGAGTTCTACTTTCTAGCCCCATTGATACACCTAAAGAGAGGTTCAATACTACTCAAAAGAATTCCCTTGAGATTCACAAGTAAAAATCAGAAAAATAATTGAAGAAGAATGTTGATGAAGTGCTAAAGGAGGCCAGGGAATTCACTAGCATTACCAAAGAAGAACATGACAGACTTGTGAAGATAGTTAGTCGCAGCTCCACCAACAATCCTTTTGGTTTTGTTTCCACATCTACTCTTGTGAATATAGATAAGAAGGAGAGTCCCTCTAAGAAGAGGAGGAAGATAAAATCAGCTCCTATTATCTCAAAGAAACCCAAAGAAAAAATCCCTAGTGTTAATCCTTTCATAGTTGATTCTAGCAATGAGTCTACAGAGTCTAACACTAACAAAGAATAGTTTTGGATAAACATGAGAAAATACAAGGGAAAAGGAAAGAGGTAAGTATTGGTTCTGATCATATATATGAAAGTATAATTTTTTATGTATTAGTAGAAAATGGTATAAAAGCCATGGGTGAGTCATACGAATCTACCTCCCCTGAGGGAAAACACACTATTATTGATGCATTTTTATAATATGGTGTTAAGTTTGACATATAATATGGAATGAGTTGAATAAATCATAACACAAGCCAAAAAAATATTTGTAGTAGGAATATTTAGATGAGGTTTGCAAAGTTGTAGTTGGTAAACAATGTATTGCTTCATTTTTGCAGTAGCAAAAGGGAAGATGCCCAAAAATAGGAAGAGAGTACGCTCTCTTATGGAAGATAAGAATATAGTAGTTCAAATAAAACAAGAAATGATTATTTATTTGACTAATCTTGTGAGTCAGTTGACTATGCTATCACAAGTTGAGACCTTTAAACATCCATTACTAGATTCACCGACAATGAAGTTTACAACTTAGTCCAGATTCCTCTTAAAATTGAGCCACTCAATTCCCCTATAACTAATGTTTCTTTGGTAAGATCTTATGTGATGATTGAAGAGATTCATGAAGAAATAGGCAACCTTTCTATTGAGTAAAAGGAAAAGGAAATGAAAACCAAGAAAATATTAGAGGTGTGTGAGGAAATTAGGTTAGAGAAATCTTATATGAACTCTGACATTGCCATACTAGACGATGAAGATATGCTTGAGAAAGAGGTTGTGGTATTAGAAGAAGAAGAAAAAGAAGATGAGAAGAAAACAAAGGAAATAGATAAGTAGGAAAAGGAAAAATATGAAGAAATGAAATCAAAAGAAGACAAAAGTGTTTCAATGTCAGTATCTATCAACAGTGTTGTGACAAGAAAAGAACTAGAGATTCAGGTTATTGACTAAAGATCGTACATTGGTACTAGTTCTGGTAAGTTCCTAAGGAACTTCATTCCATAACCACTCATTATTCAATCAGTCACCACCTCTATATTACTCATTGATTTTGATAAAGTTACTTCCAAGAAAACACTTTGGTTAGGGAAGGGCATTACCTTTCTTTGCACAAGAAGAATTGTTGAAAGAATCCAAGGAGAGAGAATAGATAATTAAAGAAACCATGTCAGCATTTCAGACTATGGTTCCCTCATGTATAATAGATCTGTCTTGTACCATAAAAGATAAGTGTAAATTTATTGTAAATGTTGTAAATCATTTGATAGTTTCAGTAAATAGTAGATTTCAGATGAGAGAAGAAGAAACCAAATAATTGTTTCTGCAACAACTCAAGAATAGGTATCATAAAGCTTTCTTTGATTAACACAATTTGATTCAAGAAGGACAAGACCTATTGGAAGATGGTAATGACCTATTTAGTACACATTGAAATTGCATGTGGCCACTGGGAAGATTAAATAAGAAATGGACATAATTGATCAATCCATTAGAAATGCCTACAGATCTTACAAGATAACCATTATAAGCACATTATAACATGAAAACACAAAGAATAAACCATGCAAGAGGAGCTAGTCAAGCATATCGCCTACCCCCAATCTCAATCTGTAGTATTTAGGGAAGGTGGAAAACATGCAAGAGGAGTGACATAAAGAATGATAGATGGAACAATAACCAATTCAAAACAAGGACCGTGCTGTAAAGATGGGTCACTTTTTTTGTCACTAGGACTAAAAGATAGCTATTTTGCAAATCTAGTTGGAAGATCATGATTAACATCAATACACTCATACGTATCATTAGAATCACTAGTATGAATATCATCATTAGTGTTATTAGGAACTATATAATAGAAAATGGTGAGAAATGCTAAGATGTAGATCACTCACCAAGATCCTATATACATTGGAATAAAAACCCTCACAAAGCAATTATGATGAACACAACCAAAAGAAGGACGACTACTAATGCAACATTTACACAAAATAGGGATTTGATTCCTTAAGTAGATATGATAGATGAAGTAAATGATAGAAAATATAATCTATGAAAGTAAGTGTAAGGTAAAATAAGTAAGAGAAAGTGCGCTTGTAAATAATATGGAGAAGGTAGAACTTTGCATATGTATTTTTCTATCGTCAGAATGTCATAATATGTTGTAACTTTGGATCTGGAAACCTGAGAGTTGTAGTTGTCTACTGTGTAATTTTTAGCCAAAAGTGCAGGGGAAATTCAAAATTTTGGGAACATGTTGATATTCCCAATTTGTCTGAATCTGATGAGATTTTCTAGGTTCTTACAACTGTGTTTGTACTTCCTAGATCTGAATGCACAACTTTGTAACTTGTTCCTATGCACAAAAAAGAAGGGGAAAAGGTTTTGGAAAGGGGTTTTCCTTGTTCAAACCCCTATTTAGTAATTAACCATGAAATTTAATTTGAATCACATAAGGAAATATGAAATGAAAGATAGATATGAAACATAAATTACCTTATACCTTGATGATGCAATGCCTCTTTGGATGTGATAACAAGTGTTGATGTGATAGCTTGAACTCCAAAAAAACCTAATAGGGAATCATGAAACCAAACCCTTATGATAGATGTTGTAGTTTTCCACAATGCTTGATGAGGAAGAAGGATTGAAGACTTAGATGCTTCATCGAAGAAGAGATCATGAACTCCAATTTTGCTTGAAATAATAGATTGCTTCTCAATTGTAGATGGATCATGGATAGCTTTCATAAGAATAGATATCTCAAAATTAGAGGATAAGGTCTCCTTTTATACTCATTTTGGGGCTTAAATCAAATCCAAGATGAGTGTAAATCTAAACCTTGGAGGAAAACCCTGCCATTGGGCCCTGGGCCAAATCTGGACTCAAAAACCCAGGAACAAGTCAGTTTCAGGGACAAGTCATTTTTTGTGGCATGTTCCCAGGTACAAGTTGACTTGTCAACTTCTCCCAGGTGAAATAAACTCAAATTTTACCAAAATGTTGAACAAGGTGAGAAGGATTGGGAGGAGAAAATGTAGGTTGCTAGGAGGTCAGAAATGGTCCTAAAAGCTGAAAATAAATGAATAGGTCATAGGTGAGGAAATGAATATTTGATTGGATGGAAAATGGGAAATAATTCCTAGAAGCAAGAGCCAACCTTAATTTTTAAACAAATAATATTAATTTGGAGGTTCAATAAGTGCTAGAAGAACATGAAACCAATGTGGGAACCCATACAATACTAAAATGGGGCTAAAATGAGCACCTAATAAGGGTTCCTAATTTTTAGGATGATACATTTAACCTCCACGTTAGCAGGAGTATTAGTCTAATTCATTCTCATGGTAAAGTAGCAGAAAGAGAGAGAAAGATGAAGATCATCGACAAACTACAAAGAGATAAGATGTCTCTAAGTTTAAGGACATAAGCCCCCAAACCAAGGATACTAACTCATACATGAATATGCAAGGATACAAGAAACAAAAACAAAATCCTAAAGTTTATTAAGACTCCAAGTCCACTAGTTGAAGCGACCTCGCTAAAGAAAATGTCTTAACTACTAGCATCATGCTCATAAAGCTATTGCAAAAGCACAAGTGGTCACCTGAAAAGAGAAAGAGTACACATCAAAGATAAGAAAAGACTCCATGATCTAACACACTATCATATCTATGAGAACATGGTGAGAATATGGTGAGAGAGAGAGAGAGAGAGCATAAATCCAACATGATGGAAAGTTGTGTTATGCTAGGTGATTCATGGGAGAAGAAGAAAGGAAGGAAAGGATAGCAAGTTGTATTATGCTAGCTCCATTTTTCCCAAGGAAAGAGGGGAGAAGAATCGATGGTCTATAAAACTACATTATGCTATTCAATTATATCTTGAAAAAATTTGTGCACATAGGTGACTCTAAAAATGTCTTGCACAAAGGAGTGGCTTAAAAATGTTTTGCGCATAGGGGCAACTTATGGATCAGTCTTTTCAATCCATAAAAGTTGAACAACCCTAAGGGATCAAATGAAAAATGACCAGGTCTTAGGAAAGGTTATTTCCCTAGGGATCAAATAAACAAAAAGTTGCATATATAGTACAAGGGAGACTGTATGTATGCCCCCATCCTTATGATGGAAACATAGGTGACATCATAAGGGAAACGAATCAAGGATACCTAATTCCAACAAGAAGATATCCTTAAAGAAACAATGTATGCCATAAAGTTAGCTAAGAGGGGCAACGCTTGTGAGCTAAGAAAATAAATAATCGTGAAAGGATATTCTTCTTATGGAAGGAGACCCTTGAAAGGAAGAGATCTTGGTTGCAAGACATCTACTTTCAAGAAGATTTCTTGAACTAAGATAACATATTTGAGACAAAGAGGGGAAGAGAAAAATAATGAACCCTTTTAGCCCCCCTATTGCTAGGAGAAAAAAGGGATTCTTGATGAAGGATAACACATTTTAATCCCCCAAGCAAGGGAATTTATTTAGGATAGACATGCACTTTGTAAGCAAGGAAAAAATTGTAACTCGGGATGTAAACCTCCTAAAAAAAAGAGAAAATCCATGCGTAAAACAACAAATCCATGCAATAAAGGACATCATGTGATAAAAAAGACCACATAGCTTAGAGAAAGTGAATCCTTAGAATGGAATAAGAGATTGAGAAATGAGACCTTTCCCCCCAAGGGTGAAAGCAAGGGAAAAGATAATGCAGTGTATACCCTATGTGATAAATGATTTATAATAAACATGCACTTCCAAGAAAGCACATGGTTTCAACCCAAGATGAAAATCTCCTAAAAAAGAGAAGATGCTTATTGTGTACACCTAAAATTGGTCAACACAAGTCAAAGAAAAAATCAATCAAATACAAGCCATATTGAATTAATTAAAATTAAAATATCAAATCACTAGGTAATTGAATTAATCATTTAATTACTTAGTTCACAAATTGATTAAATTCAATTCAGTAAATCAAACATGGCTAATGTAATTAATTGGTTTGAATTAATTAAATCCTAATTTCTGTCACCCACCACTATGTGACAAAAAATCCCTCAACAAATGGGAAAAGTGAAAAGAGATCAAATGGATCACTAAAAAGCTTTGCTATCTTGACCACTCAATCTCATAAATCAATCTTGTCCAATCAAAGGGGACATATCACTCACCCTTAACCTCAACCATACTTTGATCATGGTTATCTTGACCTACCCCCTACACCTTGGGAAATCCTATAAATAGGAGGCATAAATATGTACAAATCAAGAATTCACAAGCACTTCACTTCTATTTTCATATAGAGAATTAGTTTTAGAGTCATAAGCATCATCATAATGGTGGAATTCATCCAAGTCTGAGTAGAATTGAGAATTTAGAATAGGGCATTTATCTTAATTTGTATCTTTTCATCTTTTCACCACAATTCTCGTACTAGAGGTTTTCACTTTAGGATTGATTTACAGCTGAGAGCATTCATTTAGTCCTTCTATTTAGAGATCCATGAGACACTCTTAATTTTATTTCATTTTCAAATTGATTAACTAGTTAGATCTTTCAAATTTGATTTAAAAGTATGTTAAACTAATGTTTCATGCAGGTTGTGAATTGTGGGTTGTCAAATTAATAAGGCATGGACCCCATGGTGGGCGTCATTTGTAGTATGTGTAAACTTGCATCAAACATTAGTTTAACATACTTTTAAATCAAATTTGAAATATCTAACTAGTAAATCAATTTGAAAATGGAAGCAAATTAAAAGCGTCTCATGGATATCTAGCTAGAAGGACTAAATGAAAACTCTTAGCTGCAAAACAATCTTAAAGTGACAACCTCTAGAATAATAAAAGTGATGAAAAGATACAATTTAAGATAAATGTACTTTTATAAATTCTCAATTCTACTCAAACTTTGATGAATTCCACCATTATGATGATGCTTATGACTCTAAAACTAATTCTCTATATGAAAATAGAAGTGAAGTGCTCGTGAATTCATCATTTGTACATGTTTATGCCTCCTATTTATAGGATTTCCCAAGGTGTAGGGGGTAGTTCAAGATAGCCATGGTCAAAGTATGGTTGAGGTTAAGGGTGAGTGATGTGTCCCCTTTGAGTGGACAAGATTGATTTATAATATTGGGTGGTCAAGATAGCAAATCTTTTTAGTGATTCATGTGCTCTCTTTTCTCTTTTCCCATTGGTTGAGTGATTTTTTGCCACATAGTGGTAGGTGAGAGAAATTAGGATTTAATTAATTCAAAAGAATTAATTAATTTAGACATGTTTGATTTATTGCATTGAATTTAATCAATTGCTGAACTAAGTAATTAAATCATTAATCCAATTACATAGTAATTTTATTTATTGATTTTAATTAATTCAAAATGGCTTGTATTTGATTGATTTATTCTTTGACTTGTGTTGACTAATTTTAGGTATATACACTTACGTAAAAAAAATCCATGCAAGGAAGGACATCATATTATAAAAGAAGCAAGTGCACAAGGGATATTAGATCTATTGGAAAGGAAGAGAAAAAGAGGAAGGAAGATCAAGTATGCATTCCTTCATCATTTCTAGGTAAGGGGATACTTGACAAACGACGACACATTATGCCCCCTAAGTGAAATTTCATTTATAATAAACACATGCTTTCAAGCAAGCATAAGGTTGCAACTTGGGATGTCAATATCCTAAAAAGGAGAATTTCCTTATATAAAACAAAAAAATGCATGCAAGAAAGGACATCATGTTATAAAAGAAATAAGTGCACAAAGGAAGACGATGGGTCCTTGAGATAAATGAGAGAGTGTAATAGTACCCTTGCACCTCAAGTGGGGAGAAAGGGAATAAGAACTATTATGTTGCTCACAAAGTATTATTGCACCTTAAAATTGTACCACCATACATGACAATGAGCCCACAAAGGATAGGCTAGCAATGTCACATAGTGAGGAGCAACATGATAGGAACATATATAGTATTTATAATGATCATGAAATATGTGCCATTCATTGTTATATGTCATTTGAATCATACTATAATAAATGATTTCTCGAATTTTGCACTTCAAATCATAAAAATCATTAATCTTATGGCCATGAATTTGATGATACATGAAAATGGAAGAATTGTCTTGTTTGTGTTTGCTATTTTTTTGTTTGTTTTCCAAAAGAAGAGTAGTTAAGTTTGCTTTAAGAATCTCACACAAAATATTTTCTTGTTGTGAAGAGAAATTAGGAGAAGAGTTTATAGATTGATTGGAAAAGTGGAGAGATTAGAAACTTGGAGTTTCTTTTGAAAAAGGTGATGTTGATTTCCCATGATTTTCAATACTTTATTGCACACATCCTATGACATGTCTGTCAGGAAGGTTTGATGTATGAAAAGGATAAGGGTATTTTTTAGGTGGAATTGGGTTGAAATCAAAAGAGGCCCAATCAATATTCATACAAGTTTTACAATAAATTGTTTGGTTCTCATATTCAAGGAATTTATCTTTACTACGGAAGGTTGGTATAAAGTCTAGAGTTGGTGGCTTGCTTGTTTGTATTTGATGAAGAATTGAAGAAGGAAATGGATATCTAATAGAGTTGACTTGATTAGGATCCTTATGCTCTAAGGTTGTATTTTTATAAGGAAATACATCAATGATACTATCCTCTTCAATATATGTGTATGGTACTTCATGATAATTAGGTTGCATAGCACATTTTACAACAATTATTGTTTTATTTTGAGGGGTATCTTGAATGATATTGATTTTATCAAGCTCTTCATTATTCATGAGTTTATCAGTAGAAGGGAGAGCATCAAGGAACATGGTAATGATATTATCCTCTTCTTTCAAGGTGTCCTCACGAGTAAGAAAAAATTTAGAATAAGGACTAGGAACTTCCATTAATGCTTCATCTCTAGAAGGGATGTCAAATGAAGGTAATGTGATATTAAGAAATGTATTTATAATGTCATCTTCTTGCTCCAAAATGTCGTCATAAAGGGAATACATCTTGGGATAGAGATCACCATCAAATATGAATATGTCATCTCTAGGAGTAGAAAAAATGTCAACCATTATATCTGTAGACACCCTAAAATGGACAGGCTTGCGACTTTACATTAAAAAAAACTAATTTTCATCTATTAATTAATGGTTCTTTAATCATTAATTAATCATCTATTTTCCTCTAAATTAATTCCCCAAATCATCATCAAATTCCCAAAATTAATTAAATAATTAATTTTATTTAATTAATTAGCTTTAATTGATTAATTACCATTAATTAATTAATTAAACTCAATTTCCTATAGTTTAAATTTAAATATTTAAACTTACT
>MU225256.1:10202360-10213288 GCA_018584345.1 Thuja plicata | reverse complement strand
ATCTCCATGTTTGACCTATTGTGCATATCTCCATAGCATAAACTAGCACTTGACCAAGCCCTTTAGAATGCAGTTGTCCCAAGGGACATAACACCCAAGAGCTTCCAAATGATGGTCAACCATATAGCAGCTAACAAACATGCCACATTCACAGACTGTGATGTGCCACCGCATAAACCCCTGCATAATGATCCTCTGCACGTACTTGTCTAGGTCCACAAAGCGTTATTCATAGGGTCCTTGTTGATGGTGGAGCTGGGTTAAACATTTGTACTCTAAAGTTAATCAAGCAACTGGGATATTTAGAATCAAGCATTGATGTCACAAGGAGGATAAATATCAGAGCTTACGATGAAGAGGAAAGATCCTCTAAAGGTATTATCATTCTACCTATTCGTATTGGTCCTATGATAAAAAACACTCCCTTCCAAATCTTAGACCTTGAGTTGGGATACAACATGCTACTAGGGAGACCTTGGATATATGAAATGCAAGCTATACCTTTGACATACCATCAATGCATCAAGTTCCCACACCAGGGAGAGGAGATCATCATAGAGGGAGATCCCAATCCTTTCCAATATTGTAATGCGGTCCAAATCAACACTGATAACCAGGTACCATCAAACCAAGATGTAAGCATCCCATCATCTTCAAATTTGAATCCCAAGGATGTCACACGGGTAGCAGGAAAGATAGTCATTAAATAGGACACAAGTATTCCCTCCTCTTCAGATTCAAATCTTAAAAATATCACACAAAAAGCAGGCAAGATATCCATCACGAATAAGGGCTGTGGTGAATACAGATACAAAGAGGCTTTTACCATCATGTACATGCCTCAAAGCCCAAGAACTCATGGCATGCCACAACCTGTTATTGCAATAGAAAATAAACAACCTATTCTATTCAGATGTCCACCCACAACCTTTGTCTGATGGGGAGACATAGCGGAAGAAAACCCTTTTGAACAAGACATCAATACCTGGTTATACCAAGATACCCCTGAGACAATCTGACCACCACTACCCTTGTCAAACTATGGTAATGGTTACACAATGATACAAAGATTTGGGTACGATGGTACATTAGGGCTGGGGGAAAGGCAACAAGGCATGTCCTAACTAGGGGCACAACACAGAGCATGTCCTAATAAGCAACATATTAGCATAGTTGTTGCCCGCCGAAGAGGGAACCACACAATCCCAAATAAACCTACACATAGCAATTTATGATAACCAAGGAAGTGAGACATCTGAAAAACGTTCTATTGAGACTGACTCCCATGAGTATGAGTGGAGATCCCTTCATGAGTCTGAACCATCAATCCCATATTTTTCCCCTCTGTCAGACATTATCATAAATCTAGCAGACCTATTTGACCAACTGACCATTACCGAACAACCCTGCATAGACAAACATATCATTTATTAGACCTCAAGTGGTGCATCCACATCACAATCTAGCTTTGTAGGAACCATATCAACAATCCCTTTTAGTCAACCAGAGCCAAACAGCTGTGAAAGCATCTATCTTATACACCCTGACCTCATAGAGTGGGATCAACAAGGACCACCTGATCTAGATGTCTTTGAGAATGACGAGGCGATAGATCATTTCATGGGACTGAGGAAAGGCATTCCATCAAGAGATCACAAGGTAGGCTTCTCCATTAACCTATATAGAGCAGCATATTTCGGGGAGGAAGCTCCTCTTTCCAATCCATAAAAGAAAAAAGAACAAAAGAATAAAAAGCTAAAAGAAGATGTATCTTCTAGCGAAAACCTCACTGAGGCGCTAGAAGATGGAAAGAAGGAACTCCTCCCCTTGACAGAGGAGAAATCGACATTACTAGCAGAAGAAATTAAGGAAGTCAACTTGGGAGATGACAAGAACCCAAAGAACATATACTTGGTGAAATCACTCACTCCTGAGGAGAGAGAACAATTCATCAATTTCTTCAAGGCAAGAATGATCAATTTTGCATGGTCCTACTTGGATATGCCAGGGTTAGATCCAGAGCTAGTACTACACCATCTCCCATTGCTACCCAATGCCAAACTTGTCAAGCAGAAGCTGAGAAAGATGCATCCCCATGTCGCATTGCTAGTCAAAGCAGAGTTGAAAAAGCTCCTGGATGCTAAATTCATCAGACCTATACCATATGCAGACTGGATATCTAATTTGGTACCAGTTACAAAGCACAGTGGTTAGATACAAATTTGCATAGACTTCAGGGATCTCAACATAGCATGTCCCAAGGATGACTTTCCTTTACCAAACATTGATATGATAGTAGATCTAACTGCCGGACATCAAATGCTATCACTCATGGATGGCTTTTTAGGTTACAATCAAATAAGGATCATGCTAGAGGACCAACACAAATTAGCTTTCACATGTCCTTGGGGAACATATTGTTGGAATGTCATGACGTTTGGTCTAAAGAATGCCGAAGCGACATATCAAAGGGCTATGACGACTATATTTCATGATCTCATCCACAAGACAATGGAAGACTATGTGGATGAAATACTAGCCAAATCAGTACTTCAAAAGGATCATCTACAGGTTTTGGGACCCATCTTTGACAGAATGCAGGAATTCAAAGTCTGTCTAAACCCAAAGAAGTGTGCATTTGGTGTCACAGCAGGAAAGTTACTGGGGTTCATTGTATCACATAGAGGAATCAAAGTGGACCCAGCGAAGGTCAAAGAAATATTGTACATGCCTCCACCATCAAACATGAGACAACTAAGAGGGTTACAAGGAAGGCTCCAATCGATCAGACGCTTCATAGCTCAACTAGAAGATAAGTGCCACCCATTCCAACATCTATTGCATAAAGACATCAAATTCATATGGACAGAGCAATGCAAACAGACATTTCAGATATTCAAAAACTACCTTCTTAAGTCTCCTATATTGGTACCACCAGTACAAGGTAGACCATTGCTTCTATATATCTCAGCGACGGAGTCAGTGTTAAGTGTCCTCTTGGCACAACATGATGATACAGGAAAAGAGAGGGCCGTCTACTATCTAAGCAGGACTTTGGTTGGATATGAGATAAACTATATGCCAATTGAGAAGTCATGCCTTGCATTTGTTTTTGCTTCCCAGAAGCTAAGACATTATATGTTGAGTCACCAAACAAAATTGATCGCACATATTGATCCTCTACAGTACCTCCTAAGCAAAGCAGCGCTTACTAGACGATTGGCAAAGTGGGTAATGATCTTAAGTGAGTTTGACATTTAGTACATAGACAAAAAGGCCATCAAAGGACAAGTGATCATAGATCAACTAGCAGAGGCACCAATTCAAGACCACCAGCCTATTATTTTTGACTTTCTTGACAAATCTATCATGACACTACAACCAGCGATTGAGGTCAGCCGGCGATCGAGGTATGGCAACTTTATTTTGATGGATCATGTACGAACCATGGTGCGGGGGCAAGGATAGTTCTTATCACTCCAGATCATGATAAAATTCCAAAGTCTTTCAGACTTAACTTCCCATTCACCAATAACATAGCAGAATATGAAGCACTGTTCATCGGTTTAAAGATAGCAATTCAATGGAGAATCAAGAATCTTAGAGTCTTTGGTGATTTGCATTTGGTCATCAGTCAAGTCAACAATGATTATATGACCAAAGATGAGAAACTCATACCATACAGAGCACAGATGGAACAACTACGCACCAAGTTCCATTACATTCTCTTCAAGCAAGTCCCAAGAGCACATAACAAAGCTGTAGATGCGATGGCTACCATAGCATCACTAAATTAATATGCCAGGTAACGAAACAAAATTCTAGTTTCTAGTGGAGCAACTCTTGGTGCCCTCACATCAGGCATCTATCACAGAATCGACGTGTGTCCTTGTTGGTCCTGAATCCCCATGGTACCAAGATGTCTATAACTATCTCCAAAACAATGTCTTACCTCCCAACTTGTCTAGGAACTAGAGAAAATCCCTCATCTGCCATGCCTCTAGGTATACCATCCTCTCAACTACTCTATACAGATGAAGTTTAGATGGAACATTACTATGATGTCTCACTTCTATGGAATCCCAGAAAGCTTTGTATGAGGTACATGAAGGAATTTTTGGAACCCACGGAGGTGGCAACAACTTAGCTAAGAAGATAATCCGCATGGGATACTATTGGCCCACAATAGAGATAGATGCACACAAACATGTTCAAAGGTGTAGACAGTGTCAAATTCATGGAGACCTCATCCATGCACCGGCCCAGGAACTCAATTCTATCACATCACCATTGCTATTTTCAATGTGGGGATTTGACCTAGTGGGCAAAATTACACCTTCTTTAGAAAACATACACAAGTACATCATAGAAGCAACGGAGTACTTCACCAAGTGGGTGGAAGCAATTCCCCTCACTTACATCACTGGAAAGCAAATAGCAATGTTCATACTTAATCACATTATTTGTTGATATAGGATCCCCCAAACAATCCTGACAGATCATGGTACACCTTTCTAGAACAAGGATGTTGAAGACCTATGTGAATAGTTCCACATCAAACAAGGGTTCTCCTCATTTTACTACCCTCAAGGGAATGACCAAGCCAAAGCTACGAACAAGACAATCCTAAAAATCTTGAAGAAAATAGTGAACGAATCAGGGCGAGACTGGCATTTATAGCTTAGTCCCGCACTATGGGCATACAGAACTCATGTGTGAACACCTACAGGAGCCACTGCTTTCTCCCTAGTCTATGGATCAGAGGTGGTATTACCCCTCGAAGTGGAAATCCCATCCCTAAGGATATCATTGAAGAACCTGGTTTCAGATGAAGACTATAGAGTAGCAAGGCTCAGTGAACTGGAGTTACTAGATGAAAGAAGGTAGCATGCCTTTGACCACTTACAAGGCTATCAGAATCACCTTAGAAGGAAATATCATAAGAAGGTGAAGCCACAAAAATTTGAGGTAGGATACCTTTTCCTCATGGAAAATCAAAAGAATCAAGTAGAGTGAGTCAAACCCAGAAAGTTCAAGCCTAACTGGCTAGGACCATTTGTTCTTATCAGCTCTACTCAGAGTGGGGCATTCATACTAGCAACACCAGAAGGAGATCAGCTCCCCAGCTACATCAACAACATGCACCTAAAGAGGTTCTACCCTTAAGGTCTCTATGGTTAAGGCACTTATCTACATATCCAGAAAATACCAAAAAAATCAAAAAATACAAAAGTAACCTTGGTGAAAACCTGGCAATCGGGAACCTTGGCGACAACCAAAAAAAGAAAAAAAAGAAAAAAAGAAAAGAGAAATAAAATCACTCTCTCTGTGAAAACCTGGCAATCAGGCACTATTGAGTAGGTACCTTGGTGAAAACTTGGCAAACAGGCACCAAGTGTTCGAATCCAGCTTCACCATCAATGAGCTCCAACAACTAGTACATATTTCAAATACAAGACTGCCTACCCAAGCTATATCCAGAAGCACAAACCCCTCTGAGCACCAAGCACTTACCCATGGTTAATACTGGTCCACCAAACTAGGGTGCGATTCATAATGTCCTGAAAATCCTAAAAATTGGAAAAATCATCAAAATTTTTTTTTACAGAAAATCAATCTTCATCAAAAACATTCAAAAAATTGCAAAAATCCCAAGCAATAAAACCAACTCGGTTATCAAGAGAGAAAGGGGCAATCACGCCCAGTCAATCAATGTCACAATCATGAGCTTTGCGAATCAGCATTGGGCTCATCTGACACGGCTTTATCAATATATCAATTCAAACAACAAGCAACTGGCGACCAATCCAAACTATCAATTGCCAGAATCATGAGCTTTGCGAACAAGCATTGGGCACATCTGGCACAGCTTGATCAGCTGCCAACATGATCAGAGCCATCAAATCACTCCATACTGTCACAATCATGAGCTTTGTGAAAAAGCATTGGGCACATCTGACACAACTCAATCAGCTGCCAACACGATCAAAGCAATCAAACCAATCAAGCCTATCCAAAGAGTCGAGCCAATCAAGAGAATCCAACTACATTGAGGAACCATCCAAAAATGTTGACTTGGTCAGTCAAGTCGGTCAAATGTCAATCTATGTTTCGTAGTTATGTTCTTATGCTACTCCAGGATCCACCATGTGAGGAGAGTAGCTAAGATAGATCATGACTTATTTTATTTGATTGTTGTATGTTGAATGTTCACTTCAATTTTAGGGCCATGATGATTTAGGATAAATGCAGTAGGCGCTGTCACTTATCTGGCAGCCGTGCAGTTCCACGATCTAAGCTTAACCCTGGGAAAGAATTGGACATTCCTTCTCTTTTATTTTTCATGTTTGGTTTTATAGAATCAAGAGCTCGCAGCACTATTCAAATGGACTTTGAGTTTCTTTGGAGTTCTATCTTGGTTTCTTTGGTCTTTCCCTTTATGTTGTAAACAAGAGCTCATGATGTTATCCAGATGGACTCTAGGGGCATAGGAGTTCTATCTTGTTTTCTTGGCTTTCCCTTTCAGAAATCAAGAGCTCATAGTGTTATCCAGATGGACTCTAGATGCATAGGAGTTCTATCTTGGTTTCTTTGTTTTAGATTAATTCAGAGGACAAGCGGTATCCAAATGGTCAATACATGGGTGCTTTTGGCCCTCTTTCTTTTCAAACAGGGAACATAGTTGAACCCAGATGGTCAATATTTGGGTGCACTATGGGGCTCTTTCTATTCAATCTCTCTACTCCTTTCGCTATCAAGAGGTCATGGCGGTATCTAGGTGGTATGTGATCTGGATCATTCGACGCCATTCGAAATATCAGAAAATACAAAAAAAAGATGCAATGATGAAAAATATTGGAAATAGGGGCAACGACTTGGGACATTCATCCTTTCTATCAGATCGTATCTATCCAAAAATGTAAAAAGAACATCCTTTCTATCATTCCATTCTATTAGATCAATCTCACAACACATCTATCAAAACTAACTTCTTTCTAACTAACAAATGCATTACTCAGATATTTTGTGCATAGTAGATTATATTCATTCTAATAAGTACATCAGAAAATGATAAAAACATGGTAGTTGCATACATGATAAATCATAAAATCATATGCATCTAAAAGCATCTCATAAAAACATGCATCTCATTTACACCATCCTGCATGACATGTTAGTATCATAAGAAAAGTAAATCATCAATATATGAGTCTGGATAATAGAATCATATTGCATATACATCTCATCATCTAAACCACCAAATCATGTAGAATCATACATATAGAAAAGTAAACCATCGTACAAAATATCAAAAACACTAGCTACATCTCATATAAATGAAAATATCTAAGTACAATGAAAGGTCGCAAGTCTGATCAAAGAAGGTAATCAATATATATAGATATTAATGTGTCAGGATACAAAAATGGTACTACTCAGAGTATATACAATGGAATCACTACAAAAATGGTACATGATACATCAAGTCAATAGGAACTATCCCCACCCTCGCTAGGAGGTGGACGAGGGGGTGGCATGTCTGAAACTGTCCTATGAGAGGAACTAGGAGCTCTAACACCACTACTCTGCGAACGCTGGGCCCTGCTGGATCTCTACGAAGCTATGTAGCTAGGTACCCTCTGCGCTGCAGGAACTGCACCCTCATAATGGTGTCTCCAATAATCAATCTCTCTCTGAGCATCTTTCCCAGATCTATAATACCTATCCAGAACCTCACAGTGTGAGACATCCTGTACACTGTCAATGAATGAGCGAACCTCAGCTCGAGCCTGTCGCTCTCTAGACTTAGCTACTGTCACCCAAGCCTATAAAGTAGTAGCACATGCATCAGATAAGGCAAGTCAGGCCTGAAGGTCCTAAACCTACTGAGTGAGGCGCTCCACCTTTGACAGATCATCATCCATACCACCCATAGCAACATCCATGTCTACCTCCTCTGCCCTATCTCACAATCCCTCATCTCCTCTCCGCCTAAGAACCAAAGAATCATCTGCACTCTTTGAGCTCTCCCCTGTGATGCTACCAGTGGTGCCACTATCCCTAGAGGAACCTATTTCTGCACTCTGCTCATCTAGAGCCTCCACGTCTATATGCCCAATCTCAATATCAATGTAACGCCCCCCCAGGGAACCCAAGAGAGATTAACCTAAACATGTCACTATGTGTGCTGAATAATTTTTTTTTTTTAAGTTAACATAAAGAAACATACAATCATGCGAAAGCGATTACCATTTATACACATGTCTTACACTCACATAGATTACACGACTCAAGGGTCCCATGACGTTGAATTACTTAAAACAAACACAACTAACATTATAACAAAAGATCCCATCTGATTAAATATAACAAATACAACTTACATAACTATAATTAAAAACCTCATGGATAACCATGAAACCACCATAACTCACATCCACTGCACATGTCGCAGGGTATGTAGTAATCACTCTAAACTACTTACTATTACAATTTCCAGATTTGGTATCACATGTGATACTCTAATAAAAGATTACAATAATCAAATACATAAATAATGATGAAGGCACATCAAGAGCTCATCTGCAAAGAACCATCGAGCACCTGGTACAAGGACGTCAAATCTCAATGGGTAAAGAATCACTACCACCCGTCTGTGTGGAACCACAAAGGTCCACCCCACCGTGCTAAGGAGATAACAACAGATCCCAATTGGATATCCAAAACCAACAAGGCATAACCAGTAAGCAAGGGATCCTGATAGCTCTCTAATCTGGTGTACTAATCATCATAAAAGGTAAGACTCACTAATCCAGAGGCAACTGAAAACATAGGAAATCTAGCATGTGTATAGGAAGGTGTCATCATGTAGGTCTACCCTTAAGTTCAGCCCAAATAATCACAACGGATTTCGGCACCCAAGTGACCATACATGGAGCTAATGTCCTCTCATACTGACAAGGCCCAATAACTATGTCAGATACCTCGCAGGGCAACTAACATCTTCTCCAAACCATATTAGCCTATACTAGCACTCAAGCATGGGTGAGGATACATCTTATTAATCCATTTTATAATCTAAATATGTCTTTAGTTATCACTTATTAAAGAAACTCCACAATAAGCAACCCAGTAGTCTCTTACGGATACGGAAATTATTGCAAGCCACCTCCTACTACGCATCTAGGTAACCTACCCTAGGCTCAGAGATCCTAACAGATCTAGCATAGGTCACAACCCTAGTGTACCCCAAATCTAGTGTCCCACACAATCAGGAACGGTCACATATAGGTACACACACAGATACATAATCGAAAGGGTCATCATGGTCAGTTTAGGGTAATATCTAGCACACACACGCCATGAAGTAACAACAATATAAATTACACCCCCCAGCCTCTGTATACATCCTAGGTTGTCTAATGCCCCAGATAACCACATATACAAACACAAGGGATCCATAAGATGCATAGAAATGAAAACGTCCTAAAGGACTGAAAAATGAACATAAGTAGATAACATCTTCAACTAACTAAACCCTATTAATTATAACTAATATTTTAAATATGATTTTCTAATGAATGTGGTTGACTATTTAAGAGTGGTTATTGTTAATCTGGAGCTATTAATGGTTAAGGTGGATTTTCTTTACGCATGTGGAGGGTTTAGTTAGTTGAAGATGTTATCTACTTATGTTCATTTTTCAGTCCTTTAGGACGTTTTCATTTCTATGCATCTTATGGATCCCTTGTGTTTGTATATGTGGTTATCTGGGGCATTAGACGACCTAGGATGTATACAGAGGCTGGGGGTGTAATTTATATTGTTGTTACTTCATGGCATGTGTGTGCTAGATATTACCTTGAACTGACCATGATGACCCTTTCGATTATGTATATGTGTGTACCTATATGTGATCGTTCCTGATTGTGTGGGACACTGGATTTGGGGTACACTAGGGTTGCGACCTATGCTAGATCTGTTAGGATCTCTGAGCCTAGGGTAGGTTACCTAGATGCGTAGTAGGAGGTGGCTTGCAATAAGTTCCGTGTCTGTAAGAGACTACTGGGCTGCTTATTGTGGATTTTCTTTAATAAGTGATAACTAAAGACATATTTAGATTATAAAATGGATTAATAAGATTTATCCTCACCCATGCTTGAGTGCTAGTATAGGCTAAGATGGTTTTGAGAAGATGTTAGTTGCCCT
The DNA here is from genome assembly GCA_018584345.1 of Thuja plicata. Classification (NCBI taxonomy): domain Eukaryota; kingdom Viridiplantae; phylum Streptophyta; class Pinopsida; order Cupressales; family Cupressaceae; genus Thuja; species Thuja plicata. The sequence goes on along the minus strand of MU225256.1, from coordinate 10,203,079 downwards.
GCGAGGTATCTGACATAGTTAGTGGGCCTTGTCAGTATGAGAGGACATTAGCTCCGTGTATGGTCACTTGGGTGCCGAAATCCGTTGTGATTATTTGGGCTGAACTTAAGGGTAGACCTACATGATGACACCTTCCTATACACATGCCAGATTTCCTACGTTGTCAGTTGCCTCTAGATTAGTGAGTCTTACCTTTTATGATGATTAGTACACCGGATTAGAGAGCTATCAGGATCCCTTGCTTACTGGTTATGCCTTGTTGGTTTTGGATATCCGATTGGGATCTGTTGTTATCTCCTCAGCACGGTGGGGTGGACCTTTGTGGTTCCACACAGACGGGTGGTAGTGATTCTTTACCCATTGAGATTTGACGTCCTTGTACCAGGTGCTCGATGGTTCTTTGCGGATGAGCTCTTGATGTGCCTTCATCATTATTTATGTATTTGATTATTGTAATCTTGTATTAGAGTATTGCATGTGATACCAAATCTAGAAATTGTAATAGTAAGTAGTTTAGAGTGATTACTACATACCCTGCGACATGTGCAGTGGATGTGAGTTATGGTGGTTTCATGGTTATCCATGAGGTTTGTAATTATAGTTATGTAAGTTGTATTTGTTATATTTAATCAGATGGGATCTTTTGTTATAATGTTAGTTGTGTTTGTTTTAAGTAATTCAACGTCATGGGACCCTTGAGTCGTGTAATCTATGTGAGT
>MU225256.1:10178049-10192194 GCA_018584345.1 Thuja plicata | reverse complement strand
TTCAGAAGGTTGTAGCCTTCACCATCAAGTAGTGAGCTTTTGGACAGTGAGTCCACCACCCCTAACAGGGTTATTTGTAAAAGACTCCTAACAGGGTCCGACCCTTAACCAGGTCACTATACTTATTACATTGTATTGTACAACTCATAACAAGGTTGAAATATCTTCTAATAGGGATTACTACAAACAAGTATAGTTTATTGTGGGTGCTAATTCCCACCGGGGTTTTTACCATTTGGTTTCCTTGTAATCAAAATATGTGTTGAATACTGTGTTATCTGATTATGCATTTACTTTTTTGTGCACTAATGTTAAAGAAGCAAAAAGTGAGTGAAGTAACTGATAACTGATTCACCCCCCCATCTCAGTTATCCTTTGGGACTATTCTAACAAAGGGTTCATCCAAAATAGGAGAATCAAGGGTAGGAAAATCTCTATGAATAAAGTACACTTCAGGAGAGGAATAATCATGACTCATTAAAGCTTGATCCCTATAAGAAAAGGGATGGGAGGGAGGGTGGGGAAAAGAATCATTCTCTTGCACCAAACTGTCTTCGTGAGGGAGAAAATTTTTAGGAGAAGGATCAACATCATCTTTCAAGATCTCACCCTTAGGAGGGAGATTGTTTAAAGAAATGTTAATAGACTCTTTTTGTGGTAAAATGTTCTCATGGGTGGGATTGGTTTCGGGAGAGATAATAGTGCAATTATGGGTGAAATTAAGCACTAAGCTATCGCCATATGCATGAAAGGAAAAATCTTGAAATTCTTGAAATAAACTTGAAATTGAACTAGTAAATGATGAGAAAAACTCCATTCATATAATGAAAGTGCAATGATGCATGAAATGAAATATTTATTTTTTTGTTTTGCAATATGTAATGGATCTATGAAACAATGTAATACGTGAAAAGAAGATCTAAATACACACAATGTAGCAAAGGTATGATGTAAAGATTGATTAATATAATGCATACAAAGTAGATCTAGACAAGGAGGATCTAACCACAAAAATCCAAAGGATATCCAAATATGATATAAATGCATACAAAACAAATCTAGATAAAAAGGGAATTTAACATCAAAATAATAATGGAAATGTAATGAGTTGGGATCACCAAAATGTATAATAGAAAATGGTGAGCAATGATAAGATGTAGATCACTCCACAAGATCCTAAATGCATTGGAATACAAACCCTCACAAAGCAAATCTAATTAGCACAACCAAAAGGAGGATGACTGCTACTGCGAGATCTATACCAAATGGGGATTTGATTCCTTAAGTAGATATGATAGATGAAGTAAATGACTGCAAATCTGATCTATGAAAGTAAATGCAAGGGAAAATAAGTAAGAAAAAGTGCACCTAAAAACAAGATGGGGAAGGTAGAAATTTGGATTTGTATTTGATTGTTGTTGGAATGTCAGTTTTTGTTGTAACTTCAGATTTGGAAACCTGGAACCTGTAGCTATCTATTGTATAATTTTCAGCCAAGAAGTGCAGTTAATTTTTGGGAAGATGTTCTTCCCAAATCTAAAACCGTAACTTCGTAACTTGTTCCTATGCACATAAAAGAAGGGGAAAAGGTTGTGGAAAGGGGTTTTCCTTGGTCAAACCCCTATTTATGAATTAACCTTCCAATTGAATTAAAATTTCATAAGGAAAGATGAAATGAAAGCTAGATATGAAACATAAATTACCTTATACCTTGATGATGCAACGCCTCTTTGGATGTGATCGCAAGTGTTGATGCAATATCTTGAACTCCAAAAACACCTAATAGAAAATCATGAAACCAACCCCTTAAATGATAGATGTTGTACTTTTCCACAATGCTTGATGAGGAAGAAGGATTGAAGACTTAGATGCTTGATCGAAGAAGAGACCTTGCACTCCAATTTTTCTTGAAATAATGGATTTCTTCTCAATTGTAGATGGATCATGGATAGCTTGCATAAGAATGGATATCTCAAAATGAGAGGAGAAGTTCTCATTTTATACTCATTTTGGGGCTCAAATCAAATCTATGTCGATTGTAAATCTAAACCTCGAAGGAAAACCCTGCCAATGGGCCCCGGGCCAAATCTGGACTCAAAACCTGAGGAACAAGTCAGTTTTTCAGGGACAAGTCATTTTTTTGGCATGAGTTATAAGTCAACTTTTTAACTTCTCCCAGGTGAAATGAGCTCAAATTTTACCAAGATGTCAGGGAAGGTGAGAAGGAATGGGAGGAGAAAATGCAGGTTGCTAGGATGTCGGAAAGGGTCCCGAAAGCTGAAAATAAATGAATAGGTCCTAGGTGAGGAAATGAATTATATGATTGGATGGAAAATGAGAAATCATACATAGAAGCAAGAGCCAACCTTGAGTTTTGAATAAATAATATTAATTTGGAGGTTCAATATGTGTTAGAAGAATGTGAAATCAATGTGGGAACCCACACCTACTAAAATAGGGCTAAAAATGAGCACCTAATGATGAGGGCCATTCTCATTCTACTTTATGCCATATGTTAACCAATTTCATACACATTCATATCTATTCTTATATTCCATTTTCCTGTTAAATTGTACCATTTATGTTGCTTTTGATTAAAATACATAAGAAGTAATTAATTCAGTTTTAAGACAAAAATGTGAAAAATAAATTATTATATTATTTTTACTAATGTGCATTGGAACATAAAGTGCCCAACAAATTATTAGCGTTCTTGTTGCTACTGCATGATCAACATAATATGTTAAGCAATGGCATGAGCATCATAATACTCAACACTCAAACGTGGGTACACATGGAGCTATTGTAGATACAAATTATTCTTACTAGAATACTATGCTTGACTCAACATGATCCTATACCCACCGACCAATGGTCAATACACTTCAACTACCAATCGTACATTATTATAATTTCTTCCCATATTATCTATAGCAACTGTGAATGGAGAAAAAAGGATCTAGACAAATATTTTTGTGACATTTGGATACATTTCATTACTCCTCCAAACCATGTTTTTCCATAACATGAGTCCTTCATTGTAATACGGTGATTTTATGTTATGCTATATTTATGCCAACAAAGAATAAATAGTCTATTTGTTACACATAGACCACCTACATTTGGAGCTTTTATATGGTTTATATGCCTCAAGAAAGTACAATAACAGGCCAACCCATCCAAATTGTGGAAGCAAGCTTTACCACGTAGTGGGAAAATTGTGACAGAGATACATGATAAAAACCACTAGTTTGTCTATATATATATATATGTTGTAACTATACAGTTTGTCAATCAAGGCTTCACATAAGCCTCTAAGTTATAGTTTGTTGGCCATAGGCCACAAAAACTAACTATTTTATATCATATGACTATTGTTGGTTGTACACATGACCTCTATATATTTGGTCGAATGTAACAACAATAAGGAGATGTATGAATCATATTATTCATAAATATTATACTCTTGTTCTGAGTTGATCTAAGAATTCTTTGAGCGTCTACTTCAATCATTTTTCTAGGAGGAAGGGCACACACTCTTAGCCACCAAACGTATATTTTTATTATTTTGTAAGGTTTGTGTCTATATTTGTAACATTTTACATTATGCATCATTCAAGTTGGTATTTCAAGTGTCATGAGCTTTGTAGTTTATATTTATAATTAATTCATGTGCTTCATACTTAATCACTAAGAATTTAGCAATGAGTATTCAGGTTTTTTTAAATACTTTGTTGTAATCTCTATAGTTGTTATTTAACTTGAATTGGTTTATATGTTTCAGATTTAATTTTATGGCTTGTGTTAAAGTTGTTGTTTCAGAATTTGCAGCAATTTATTTTATAGTTCTCGTATCACAAATAGAGTAGAATAGATCTCATTTCTAGGAAGTGATAGTTCCTGTCACCAGTTCTATTTTGATTTGCAATAGGTTTCTTTTTGTAGCTGGATTCATTCCCACGCATCTCATGACTCTCATCCCTTCGATTGGCATATAGCCATGACACTTCTCAAAAATCCATGCCTCCATATTGACACATATAGACCAAGCTGAACTTCATTATAAAGCATTAAATCTTTCTTATTCCTTGCCCCATTGTTGGACTATCACCTAATAAGAGTGCTTACTTTTTAGGACAATACAGGAACATCAAAAACATCATCATCAATACTATCTTCATCCAAATTAATTGTAATAGAATTCGAGATAAATATAGAATTATCATGTTTGCTAAATTTCATCTTTTTCAATTTAACTTCCTCCTATGGGCTATGCATAGGCTAATCAAAAGGAATCAAAGCATTAGTAAGTGTTTTAGGAGAATAAATATTTTGGGAATCATGTTCATAGGCTCTAGCGCGATGTTTATGATGGTGATCAAAAGCACAACGGTTACATTTGTTATTTCTTGAGATTTGGTTTAGTTTAGGATGAATCAACATCAGGCCCTTTTCTTCTTTAAGGGGAAAAATGAAAGAAATCACACTAGGTTGAGATATAACATCAATGAAACATTTATAATATATAGGTGGTAGAATGAAAGCGTATATAGGAGGTTTAGAAGGTGTAGGAAGAAGTCCAGGTCCAAGACAAGGAGATAGAACATCCTTATGCTTGCTAAGTTCACAAATATTTTGGATTTTGTATTTATAATATGATTGAAAGAGATTGTCTTTGCGTGATTGAGTTGGTTGAGGCATAGAAGGAAAAAATAAATCAAGGTCAAAGGACTCTTGAGGAACTAAACATTGATAAAGACTATGATTAACATTGATGATTCTCCTTTATGGGGAAACCTAAAACACTTATGGATAAAAGAGACTATGATTTTCATGGAAGTAAGTCAAGGAAGACCAAGTCTAAATTGAAACTATTCAAAAGTTGGGATGACAACAAAGGTGGAATCTAGAGTCTTACCACCAACTTCTATGGGAAAAGTGATAGAACCATGTGTAGGATAAGTGAAAACATTGCAAGTTTGGATAATCACATCATATTTGTTATAGAAATCATATTGAAACTTTCTTGTGTAAAGATGTTCTCTAGTTATTACATTCACTATGCAAGTAAGGTCAATAAAGACACCACGAGAAAAGAGACTGTTAACCTTTGCAATAATTTAAAGAAGACCATCAGGTTCTTTAGTCATCTCACTAGCGTCAAAGGTAATGTAAAGCTTAGGTTTAATTTTGAGTTTAGGTTCATATTCAAATTTATCAATAATATTAAGATCATTGTTGGCTTCAATACACTTATCATCATAGTCAACAACATGAGTGGAAGAAGAAGGTAAAGATTGGATAGGTCGTACAATATTAGTCGAATGCGAAGGAAAAGGATTAGTATAGATTTGCAAGTTTTGGTTGGGAGGTGCTAAAAATTTGTTTCCTTGATCATTAACACCCTCAAAAAATATGGTATTGGAATCAATGAGGTCTTGGATAATAAATTTCAAACAAAAACACTTCTGAGTATCATGACCATGTTGAAGATGATATTGACAAAAAGCTTTGTGATCAAAGGATTTAGGCAAATGTTTAGGTGTGTCAATTGGTTTAATAGGGGGAAGAGTTAACACTTTATAATTAATCAACTTCAACATCACATTATGCAAAGATTCAGAAAGATATGTAAAATTATGAGAAGGTCTAAAAACATATGACAAAGGAGCCATACCTCTGGATGTTTCCACCACTCACTCATAAACATTGTTGGATGAATTATTGATCTTGATGAAGTTCTTCAGTTTCTAAAACTTGTTATAGGTATGGGATGCGGCATCACTCTTATCAACCAGAGCCATTGCAGCAGTGCTCTCAAACTGAATCACTTGAAGCTGATAATTATGAAGCACTGCACATAATTGAGTAAAAGAATAAAATTTAGAAAGCAAAATTTGAGCATGCAATATAAATATTAGGCACATGATAAGAAATTTGAGCATGCAAATCAATATAAGGAACATGATAAAAAATACGAGCATGCAAATGCTTAAATCTACCAATGAAATTAGTCACTTTTTATTTAACACCTTGTTTACAATAAATCAAATTGGTCAAAAAAATCTTAAGACCAATATTATTTTGAAATTGTTGGATGAAAGCATTAGCAAGATTTTGAAAAGAGTCGATAGAACAAGGAGGCAAAGAACAATACCATTGCAAGGATTTATCTCGAAAGGTTCTAGTAAACAATTTAGCCATAAAACTATGATCATGAGAAAAAAATACTACACAATGTTTGAAAAGTTTTAACTTGGGTCAAAGGATCACCTTTACCATTGTTAGTCTCTAGGTGAGGAATTTCTATATATTGAGGGATAGCAGGTATGGATGATATCCAAGGACAAAGGACTAGCAATGTCACAAGTAGGAATGTTGAATTTGGATTGAGTCATGGAAGCACTTTTTTTTTTGTAAAGAAGACACGGTTTGAGCCAAGCTATTAATGGTAGAATTGATAGAAAGTGTAGGATATATGTGTGAAATGTTTGGACCATTATGAAAAATAGAAGGAACAATTTAATATAAAAAAGGAAAAATATTGTAAGTGGGCATGGGTGAAGGTAAAGAGACACATGGAACATTTGAAGGAATGATAGATACAATGACATTAAGAATGCTAACATGTGTAGGATTGTGATTTTGAATGGAAGTAGTTATAATGAGTGGAGCACAAGTGGACACACTAGGAATGGAGGTCGAAATAGGCATGGAGGTATCAATACTAGTGGTAGGTAGAATGAAACTTAGCTCTTGAGAACAATCTATAATAGGCTTGACATTGTTGTCAATGAGATGAGAGATACTATGCAATATATTGAAATGATGTTCATCATTATGAATTATCTTCCTCAAACCCGAACATCATTATGAATTATCTTCCTCAAACCCTCTACTATGGAGATGACCTTATAATTTGAATTTTCTTGTCCTAACCGTTGTTCAAAAATTTCAAAGTCATGCGAAAGCTTTTGAACTTGCATAGTAGGGACTCTCAAGGTCTCATCTTCATCATGAGAAGAGTGGGAAGAGTTGTTATCAATAATATGAGGAATGTCATTAGTAGGCATGTTGGTCTCATCAAAACTCCTAGGAAAAATAGAAGGCTCAAGATCAAAGGAACCCATAAGTCTACAACTTCTCCTAACCAGAATGCTATAAGTAGGACTTAAGGTAATAACACTCATGCACAAGAGACTGGAAGAGAGATAGATTTAATTCAAATATTAAATTTGGAATAGATATGAAATTCAACTAAGTAAAATAGAAAATTTAATGAAAAGCACATCTAACCATCAAATATGAATATCCAATGTAATGCATACAAAGTAGATCTAGATACATGCAAAGAGGATCTAACCACCAAAATTAGAAGTATGTAAGAAGAGTCGGGTTCACCAAAATGTAAAGTGTGGGGAATAGGGAGATTTGGGGTAAGTAGGTAAATTCACACCTCCCTTTTCACCATCTCACATTCAGAAGGAAGATGTCCCACATGGATCAAGAGGAGACTCAAGCATTGAATGGGATAGTGATCCTTTAATGAATATGTAGTAATGAAAGTGGAAATGATGGGAAAACGTAATTTAAATGAAAAATTAGAAAAGTTACTAAAAAACTAGAAATAACATACCAGTACAGAATGATAGAAAGCCGAAATATGAGGAAACGAAAACCAGAATGCAGATCTAACCTATGGATAAAATATGGGAGCAAAATGCAGGGTACAAAATAAATTTAGTGATTTGTACCTGATGTTTTTGACTAAATTTATTAGGGATATTTAAATAGTTTCTGATCTTTCTATATTTTTCCTGACAACTCTGTAACCTATTCCTACATGCACAAAAATGGGGAAAAGGTTGCCTTGCATAAACCCTCATGGACGGATGTAGAAATTTCTCATACCCATGAACATGCTTAAATGTACTTGAAATAAAAGAGTTGACCTTGGATTGTAATGTAGAATCAAGTATGCCCTCACAAATGCATGGATCTATGAATGTCACTCCTAGATCTTCAATGTAGATATGCTTGATAATCGCTTGCAATGAAGGAGAATGAATGCGGGTGGAAGGAAGGATCTTCTTACTTGATTGATAATTCATCTACTTGGCCATACTGGGAGAGAAAATTTCTCCAACTAGAGAATATTGCCTTTGACTTGAATGAACTTGAAGAATTGGAGACTTGGAGAAACTTGATCTTGGATGCTTACCTTCAAATCTTGAATCCAATTGCTCAATTGCTCTTAATTGCTTGAAAACTTGATAGAAAATGCTTCTACTTGATAATTGATACTAAAATGAGGAGAGATGGGGGTTTTTTATAATGGATCCATCATTTAGGGATTCAAAAATAATATAGGTCGACCATGGGAACATATTTCCTACTAACAACCCAACATAGGGCCTCGAGCCAAAACCCTTAGGGGTAGAATGCGAAATTCGTTCTCTCCCAGAGAAAAAATGGTTTTGGCATTTTGTACCATGGAGAATGATCTCAAAATTGGATAGGGTGTTAGGATGGGTGAAAGGATGCAGGGAGAAGAATAAAATGTTTCTAAGATCAAGAATAATGGGCATTCAGACCTTGAAATCACCAAAATGGGGTCTAATAGGTCCTAATAAAGCATTCGATTACGGGTGCTAACATTTTAGGATGGTGCAATGTGAGTTTATAAGCTAGAGGTACTTAGTGATTTCTAACACTAGTTGGAGATGAAAGGTCAAGAAAGAAGCATGAGGGTAAGGACAAGTCCAACACTTTGACATGCATAAAGGAAAAGTGGATTTGGTTGGAAAGACATTATCAAACGATGATACATTTGTAAGTATGATAGGGACCAAGGAAATGTAAAACTTAGATAGGAAAGCATTCTTGGATGAGGAGATCAAAAAATTTGATGACTAACAAACACTTAGAAGATAAAACATACCTTTAGATTCAAAAAATTTCGGGACCTTATATACAGACACAAGGAGAAAGAAGAAGAAGAATACACAGACAAAATTAGATAAGGGGAGATGCGTCAGATAAGAAATATGCATTTTGGTCCATAACATAAGTTAATATAAAAAGGGGACATGAAAAATTGCTTGTGATGTAGTTATTTCCATAAGTATTTATTATTATTTGTGTGTATCCTTATGAAAATTATTCATCTCATAAGCTATATAATGATCCCAAATCTAGTCTCCCACCTAGATGAGGGCAGTCCAAAAGTTTCACAAGGGTGGGACAAATTGTGCCCCGTGAAACAATCTTTGGGGTTTTATAGAAGCTGACTCTTCTCTTGGTTTTTTGGGGAAAGGGGGAGGAGTATTGAAAAACAAAACCAAGGCAAAACACCTAATATTTTGAAACCCTTCAAGCTCGGTTAGTAAATAACAAGAATGTCAGACCCCATAAATGAGCACAAAATGCCACAGACTCTTCATTGTTGGAGAGAGAATGCGATGACAAGATCCTAGACATGGGCCAAGGCATTCAAATCTTCCCATGAGAAGAACCCGTTAGGACTCGTGGGGAGAACACCCTCATTATCCAACTAAAAAAATTATTCTAGAAGGAGTTCATTCACAGATTGACATAGTATAACCCCAAAACACAAGTATTAAAAGAGTAACCATACATGATTCAATAACTTTGTGAATCAAAATAGATTATAAGAGCATGAAAGCAACAAATGATAGCTATACTTATTCATAAATGACATGAAACCTTAAAACCATCCACAAAATAGAAAGAAACATACATAAAATGTCTAGGGTTAAAAGAATGAAAATAAAACTATATTATAATGTTGTGCTAATGAACAAAACTCACAGAAAAGAAATCCTAGATCTAACTGAACTCTCCAAAAAGTCTCTTCTTACAATATGCTTGCAGGTCTTTTATGGAAAGAGATCCTTGAACCAAATCTTAAAAATGTTGAAAAAGGCCATAAATGTGCCATGTGGAAGAATCCTTGTGGTGGCCATTATGATTATTCAGGCACACCAACCTTTTAAATTATCATTCAATTTTCCTGTCCGCGACATGGATGCCACCTATACTTTTCTCAAAGAGTTCGCCACTGTGATGGGGAGGAGGTTGTTGGGATTTGGGACTACCTCAAAATATGCCACTAACCAAAGACAATGGCAATTGCCTTGAAGAATGTGGTCCCCACCACAATAATATTAAATAAAGCCATTGGCCAGCTTGTTGAAGTAGCTTCCCTTTCTAACTAGCTTTTGATATTTTACATGTTTCTAGACAATTAGGTAGAGAAGGAAACTTGATAGGCACCCATGATGTTCAAGGATTGGAAATAAAGAAACTCACCCATGTTTGTATCTTGTGTTTTGGTAGCGCATGGGTAAGTTGCTTCTTCCCTTCGTGAAGATCGTCTTCATGCTCAGAGGTGAGCATGACTAGTGGCAACTTGTAGATTTGAGCCAGATGTTAGATAGGACATCCCCTTAATGGCGCTACTAGTTTTTTCATCTCCTGATGACCATTCAAGACTAGCTTTGATGACTTCTTTACTGCTATGGAGACCTTTTCCTTTTGTTGCAACCCATGGTCTTTGCATCCAGAAGTGATAGATTTGAAGCCGATGGATGAGCAGATGACAACAAACTCATCAAGAAAGTTGTCTTCATCCTCAATCTCTTCTACGATTCACTTCATCCCAAGAGATGCCTTTGTAAAATAGACATCCCAATGACAACTTAGGATAAGAAGAAGCTCCTCTTCTTGAACTATTATCTTTACCATGTTGTCACAAGGATGCTCAGTCTCCTCCATATCAATGAAGATGGGAAGCTCATTAAAAAGTGGGACTGAGTCTTCCTCCTCTTTGTTGCCTTCCTTGTTTCATGTCTACATAAAGGTTTGTTGGGGAACAACCTTCTCAATATTCTCTTACAACTCTTTCTTTTTCTCCCTCTTCCTCGAAATTTGTTTCCTCTGGCCCACGAGAAAAGGAGGACTCATGACCACATAGATCTGCATCTTTCTTTAAAATCAACTACCTCATCCTCTCTTGTCTGGCAGCATCTTGCATTGCAAGGAATTGTTGTTGTTGCATTCTGAGAACATTAGCTTGCTACTACAACATGTGAGCTTAGTAAGCAAGCTCTTTTTTCCACTGGTGATATTCTTGCTCCTCCTTGATAGCCTTTAGTTTGACTTAGAAGTTTAGCAAAATCTCCCTACAACTCATATTTTCTTGGCTTCCCACATTTTGGTTCTGGGTGGGGGGTAAGCATGCTAATAAGAGTTAAAGGGAACCTCCTACGGCTGGTACGCATAAGTGGGAGTATGTGGGTAGTAGGGATCATGAGTTTGCTCATAACTAGGTATAGTAGTGGAATATGAAGAAAAATTATGAGCACTCTTGGCCTGATATTGTTGGTAAAGAGGAAAAACACCTGCATTTTCAAGAAAAAGGGGGATATTGTTGGTCATAATATCCCTCCATTTCAATGCATGAGGGAAGGGAAAGAATATACAAGGGAAAGGGGAGCGCGAAACCGAGAACTTGATTCATACCATAAGAATCTAGCCAAATTTTGTCTATAGAGTCGCTAGGTGCTTGAAATCTGCCTCTTGAAGGCTGAAAATACTGAAGAATGCACCAAATCTTCAGCTATGAAATCTTTGTCCCACCTGGCGTGCTCGAAAAACTGTTGATCCCAAATTTATTCTCCCGCTTAGATGAGGGAAGTCTGGAAGTTTTACAGGGGTGGGACGAATTGCGCCTTGTGAAATAACCTTCAGGGTTTTATAGAAGTTGACTCTTCTCTTGGTGTTTTGGGAAAAGGGGGAGGAGTCTCAAAACAAAACCTAAGGTGAAACACAAGAGATTTTGAAACCCTTCGAGCTTGGTTAGCAGACAAAAAGAATGCCAGACCCTAGAAATGAGCACAAAATGCCACAGACTCTTCATTGTTGGAAAGAGAATACGACGACAAGATCCTAGACATAGGCCAAAGTATTCAAATCTTCACGTGAGAAGCACCCGTTAAGGCTCATAGGGAAAACATCCTCATCAATCAACAAAAAAAACTATTCTAGAAGGGATTCGTTCAGAAAATGGCATGGTATAACCCCAAACCACAAATATTGAAAGAGTAACTAGACATGATTCAATAACTCTGTGAATCAAAACAAATTATAACAGCCTGGAAGCAACAAATGATAGTTGTACTTGTTTAGAAATGAGATAGAACCTTAAAACCATCCACAAAACATAAAGAAACATACAAAAAAGCAACTCTAGGCATAGTCCAATATATTTATCCTACTAAATATGTAGAGATTACAAGACTAGGGTTGGAAGAATGCAAATACAACTATATTACAATGTTCTACTAATGAATAAAACTCCTAGAAAATAAATCCTAGCTGTAACTGAACTCTCCAAAAAGCCTCTTCTTACAACGTGCCCGCAGGTCTTTTATAGAAAGAGATCCCCGAACCGAATCTCGAAAATGTTGAAAAAGGCCATAAATGTGCCATGTGGAAGAATTGTTGTGGCGGCCATTATGCCCATTCAGGCACGCCACACTTTTAAATTATCATTCTCTTTTCCTTTGCGCGACATGAATGCCACCTACGTTTTTCTCGAAGAGTTCGCCACCGTGATGGGGAGGAGACTGTTGCGATTTGGGACTGCCTCGAGATTTGGAGCTGACCAAAGACAACGACAATTGCCTTGAAAGATGTGGTCCTCGCCACCCTTTACTGATGCAACCACATATTAGACACACAAAATGCTGGCAAATCTTGAAAGAGAAAACCTCGCTCAAAGGTATATGAAACTCCATTGTGTTTCCATGTGGCGTGCTGGCGGAACTGCCACGGTTTTAGCTTCTCAATTCCCCTTCAGGATCCCATGATTTTGTCCTTGGCACTCTATGTAGCGAGCAAGTTTGGTAAGACAAAGTGTTTAAAGAAAAATTGGTAGGCAAGTCTGATGAAAATCACACCACTTAAGTATTTTCTGCTATTCAATCTTCGTAGGGCCATAACCTCCGCATGTTCTACTTTTGGCTACGGTGGACATACCAACACTATCTATTTTTCACATCGCAACTGAGCAAGGATTCCAAAGTATGTGTAGACCTTAAGAGTTTATCATTTGATTATTTTCCAAGTAGGCCATGGCTTATATGGAGATATTGTGCATGTTACTGCACCCTTTGATGGTTTGGTATCTTGGATCATTATTGTATTTCTCCTTTAAAATTACAGTTGGTTTCATACCAATCATCATTTTTTTAGTGCTTAAGCCCCTAATATTAAAGGAACCCACCTTAATTAAGAAGATGGAGACACTTTCTCCCTTTATTTTGAGTACATATTGACCATTATTTATTATGTACACACTCCAATTTCCTCCTAAGGTTCTTCTTATAGTCTTTCTACCTTGGTTCTTCTACCAAAATATGCATAGATTTGAGAGCTTAATTTGGGAGATTGAATGTTTTTCTTTTCTTTTTTAAGACTTAGACTTGCTCAAAAGTTAATTTTTCATTCTCAATACCTTTGATCAACTTATCTGCACTATACAAAATTGTCTAATTTCTTATTATTTTCCTACTCAATTTGCTAGAAAATCAAGTCTATATCCACCCTTATTTTACAATAGAAAGAAAAACATTATTGAAACACTTTTTTTTCACACTCTACTCCATTTTTTTTCAATAATAAACCATCTTATAGTTATATTTTTTCTCATTTGGAGAAAAAATTCCCTCCAAACCTTAAAAGTCAAACATGCCATTCTTCCTCCACATCTATATACTCATTTTCTTCACTTACTTTTTAGGTTTTGAATAAGTAATTGTTAATGTATTATACCTGTAGACACCCTAAAATGGACAGGCTTGCGACTTTACATTAAAAACACTAATTTTCATTTATTAATTAATGGTTTTTTAATCATTAATTAATCATCTATTTTCCTCTAAATTCATTTCTCAAATCATCTAATCCAATTCTCAAAATTAACTAAATAATTCATTTTATTTAATTAATTAAGCTTTAATTGATTAATTACCATTAATTGATTAATTAAACTCAATTTCCTATAGTTTAAATCAAATATTTAAACTTACTAATTAAATTCTCCCAATTAAGTTAATTTCA
>MU225256.1:10099491-10167944 GCA_018584345.1 Thuja plicata | reverse complement strand
AAAGGTAACTCATAATTAGCTCCTCAGTTAACCAAACTCTATCTCCTCTTAACCAAATAAAGAGGTGGAGTTTACTGAGGATCTCTCCTGTTCCTTTTGTTCTCAACCGTTCATCTCCCCATCTCTGTGATTGATCTCAACCGTTTATTTCATCACCATTTCCTATATAATAAACCCTTCATAACCATTTGAAGGATCCATGATTTCAAGCGCCATTACTCTGTCAACATTCAAGCTATCTTGCGATCACACACACACATTTCAATTGTCAAATTCTCGACGCTTCTCAAGTCATAGACGCTGCCCCGCCAATACTGAGCATCAAGAACAGCGTTTCGGAAGGAGTAGAGAGAAACAATAGAAGCTTCAAGCATCGTGGGGTTTGCATTCATTTGTCTTCCCTTCTCTTGTTTGTACATTTTATTGCTCACATTTCTGTTATTCGTTTAGTAGTTATTGCGTATTTGATTTGCATGCACTTGTGAACCTTTGCTACTAACCCCCGCCCTTGGAAAGCTGTGGGAAACCGGAGAGAGAGGCGTACAATACCTAATGCCACACATGACTTCTTAAAGAAACTATTTTGAGATCTAAATTATGAAACTATTTGTTAGAGGATTGTGGATACATAGTTTTTTGGGAAGATGCTTTGGTAGATAAATGGTTACCTTCACATGCATATAGTGAGAATGTTTTCTCTAGGAATGATGTGCCAATCCCTCTCGTAGCCAATACCATTCCTACCAATTATAAAAATTCATATAAAGCTCAACTTCAATTTAAGGCAGACTTTAAGTTTCTCCATTCTTCAAGAGTCTTCCTTACAATATCATTTATTTAGACAATTAAAAGAATCCTTTGCGTGTCAATACGAGCCGGAGAAATACGTTGTTATGATTCAAACCCTAACCCTAACCCTAAGGCGGACACGCATTTTAACTTTATAAGCCCTCACTGCTTTAAGAAGTGCAAATGTATGCACAAAATTAATGATTTGCAGCGAGAGGGTTGTGTATTCGTTACAGCGGAGTCTATCCAAATCTTTATCTAGCCATGGTTTCGTGATATCCAGGGCTATATGACCTCAATTTATCGTTTCCGAGAAAAACCAGTGACGGATTATATGGCATATTACCATAGTTTGTGTCCTTTTTCGGTCATTGTTTTAGTACTTTTGTTATTTGTGATGTTTTACATTGATACGCTGAATCTTCTTTCTGATATGAATTTACTGTTTTTGTAATGAGGACTATGATGATTTTTACGGTTCGCTCGACAAAATGGCATTTTGCCTTGCTGACATATCCGAAAACCTGAGTCCTTTCTTTTGCACTACTTATGTGATTCTGTAGGTTTTTAAACAGACATTTTAAGTGTTAAGTGAAGGTTACGTTGAGAATTCACATATGCTGTGTTGCCAAACATTTTTGCCGACTTTAAAGATTAATTGCAGTTATCTTGCCTTGTAAATGTCTGAGATGCCAATAAATTATTAAATTGTTCGATTCGATATTGATGCTGATTTAGAACTAAGCTTTAGGAGTTCTGCCGGATTTGAAACAACTATACGATTTTGCCAAAAAGTTGTGTGCTGTAACCTGTTAAGAGTACCTTTACTTTTCTCATCTTTTTCTTCTTCGATTCGCTGTCAGTTCTAGGGGAGAGGACCCGGTAGATGAGATATTAATTCATATGAGGATTTTGATTTTGTGGAAATGATGAAGGCTGTATATGGTTACAATTCTACACACCTGTAGAGCATCTTTAAAAGTGTTTTATCCAATTCTTCTGTGTATTAGAGGCCTAATTTTTATTTGAACCTGAAGGCCACATCATCAGATGCCTTTAATTGATCTGTCAAATTTTTTTTTTTGATATTTGTTTATTATATTATGCTCGTAAAAATTATTTCATAGTAAGTAGTAGATAAGTGGAGAAATTTCATAGTAAGTAGTAGATAAGTAGATAATTTCTCCAGCAAGTCGAATCTTGATATTGTCTGATATTGTTATCATGTTCAATTGTGTAATTTTTTTTTGAGTTAAACTGGTTGAACTAAAGTCAAATGGTGATATTGTTATCAGGATTTAATTTGTAGTTTTTTTGAGTCAAACTTATTGACCCATTGACCCATGTGTCATGAGTAGTTCACATGAATCCATCTCATTAGAATGAATAGAACACTTATAACTTATTGGATCTAGGTGATGCTCATAGAGGAGAGGCCACCCATCCCAGTACTAAATTGAAGCTAACACAATTGAAGAGAACAATTAGGAGTATAAAAAATACAAAAGAGCTTTGATACACTAGAGAGCTACCAAAATTCTTAATCTTGTGTCTAGCTAAATAAAAGTTTAGCTAAAAGTCAATGAAATATGAAAATATTACAATCTAAATTTTAGCATTTGTTGATCTTGTTTAGAAGAAAAAAACATCACTATTGTATGGTTGTAGCACATGTAACTTACCTCTATCTAGTCGGTTCTTGAAATCTCTCCTTCAAGAACCTTCTTCTATCTAGTTAAATCTATTACTTAATGTTAAATAATATAATTTGTTGATAGAATCAAATACAATATATTTTTTTGGTTGAGATATAATTAAAATCAGCCTTCCTTTTTGCTTGTTTGGTTAATATATAATTTAAGAAAGATGAGAAGTTCTTTAAACCTTTTTTTAAACTAAAGATATTTTTAATTATTGGCCACAAAGCCCAAATCTAAAGAATTTAAGTACCACATGTTTTTCAATTCATAGACTTCTTTCTTGAGAAGGTAATAGTTATGCCTTTGGAAGAAAACATCAAGATGCTGTCCTTGATATTGATTTAATTAATTTTACCAAATTGAAGGATATTGCTAGCTGAAAATAAGATTTAGTTTTCCAAGCAATTTTTATTTATTTCCATTCTTTAAGAATAAAAGGAGGGACATGATCTATATGTATAATATCATGAGAAATTTTGTTTTATGATGAAATAACTTAGATCTAGAAATTGAAAAATAAAGATTGAGAGCATTCCAATCATTAGTGATCTCTTCATAAATTTTTAAGGAAAAATGTACTATTATCAATAAAATAGGAATTAACACAACAAAATTGTTGAAATGAAAATTCTCTTTGGTCTTTTATTCAATTGATTGTATTTTTGTAACAGATAACTAAGAATATCAGCTGTAAGTACATATCAGAAAGGAGAGAAGGGACAACCTTTTCTAATAAACCCTTGTAGAGAAAAGAGATTAAGTGATTCCTTATTGTTGTACAACTTAGGACCAAACCCCCTTCATTTATTATTAGTTGAGCATTGGCAATTGAATACAACATTTCAATATTGTTATACAACTTAGGACCAAACCCCCCAACCACTATTTCATTTAAAGCTTCATCACATTATGTATAAGTTTTATCAAAATTCAACTTCAAAGGATAGGGTTTTGGCCTAATTGTTGAGCCCATATTATAGTTTCCCATGTAAAATGAGATTATCAAGAATAAATCTCCTCCCAAGGAATTTAGTTTATTCTGGTCTAACAATGTTTTTAGCCACTAGTTTAATCTTAAATTGTTCAATTCAATATTATGTTGGTTTAGAACTAAGCTCGTGAATTCTACCAAATTTGAAACAACTATATGATTTGGTCAAAAAGTTGTTTTGCAACTAGATAGTAGCTTTATTTTCCCCATCATTTTCTTTTTAAATCCTAATGTAGGTTTTTGGAACTATAGGTAACAAGCTCTATGGGTAACAACCACTTTTTAAAAGGTGATTAAACTATGTAATTTCAGCCAATCAAATTTTTTCAATCTTGGTAATGATACCATGTTTTGATATTCATAAAGTAAAGTTTTGTTTTTTTAAGAAACCAAATTTTAAAAAATAGTTTTTTCAAATTTGGTTCTTTTAACAATATGAGCCTTTTTTGTGAGGGACTACAAGAGTTGTATAATACAAGTAAATATATTGTAGTTAATACATTTTAATTTATGACATTATATTATCTTCTAGTTTATATATTTATTATTAGTATATATTGCATTGTAATATATTCATCATATAACTAGTTTTTAAGTTTTATTTATTTGTCACATTTTCCAATAGATTATTATTAGCTATAGTAATATTTTATAAGAATTGCATTATTGTTTTTAAAATTTTTTTATTATTAGTTATTTTAGTTTTAGTTTTCTTATTTTATGTATTTCTTAGTATATTTCTATATTCAAAAATAATTTTAATTATTATATATAACTATTATTATGTCATGTCCAAAAATTAATTGTTTGATAGTTGTGTATTAAGTTATTTTAGGGATATTTTGATGAAATATTATGAGTGGTGTGTTGGTGGACATTACATTATTTGTTGTTTTTAAAAATCTTCTCAAAGCATTTTAGAAGATTTGAATTCAACACTTTAGGTGCTACAAATATGAACTCTCTTATTAAATTATATGTACATTAATACTAATTTTAAATACAATCATGACAACAATTTTGTTAACTCTAAATACAATTATAAGAAACATATTATTAAAAATATTAAACATCAATTCATTAAATGGCCAAATTGCAACAATTTGAATTGTAAATCCTTTACCCTAGTAAGCAAAGAAAATTATTTGTTTAGAAAATAGTAGGTGTCAATAATGGTGTAGGTCCTCTAATTTGGTGTAAAAGTTCTTAAGTGTGGTCCACCAACTATTAAGTATGTTTAATTATTCTAATTATTATAACTTCTTTTTCATTTTCATCAAAAAAATACAAATAGTTCTTCTAAATTGCTTCTAGACTAAATGCCTAGAAGGGCACTAAACAAAGTCTCTATTGAAGTCACTAAACAACAAGGAAAATGAACTATTGGTATGATACTATTTAGAAAACAAGGAAGATGACAACAAGTCTAACATAGTTGGAGAGAACAACTAGGTATCCTAAATAGGAAGAGCTTGCCATTGATACACTAGAGTTGAGAGGTAACAACTACTCTAATGGAGCTAGCAAAGCTTTACACAAGTAATCTTGGGTCTAGCTTAATAAAAGCTAATGAAGTATGAAACTATTACAATCTAAGTTTTGGCGTTTGTTGAAGTTGTTTAGAACAAAAAACATCACGTTTGTATGGTTGTAGCACTTGAAACTTTATCTATCTAGTTGTTGAAGTATCTCCTTTGTGAACCTTGAGGTTAGAAATAAAAAAAATAGTGACGCATCTACTTATTTAAGTGTTAAGTAGTATAATTTGCCTCATAGAATCAAACACAATATACCTTTTTGGTTGGGATATAATTAAAATTAACATTTTGTTTTTTCTTGGTTGGTTAATATACAATCCTAAAATCCAAATTTTCATCTTGATGGCAACAAGGGCATTTATCTTGTTGAATCATCAAACATCTCAACCTTTCACTGAGCTAGAATTTGTGAGCACTCAATTTTTTAATTCATTTTGGATTTAATAAAAAGGAATCAAAGTGTTGAGTAAAATTTTTATTGAAGGAAAATGACAACTAGTGAGGAGAAAGCCACAAGTTTATACTCTAGCAAATTACAAATTTTGTGGTAAGATTAATAGAAACCAACAATTTAACACAGATGAGAAACCCTTTAAACCTCTTTTTTAATCTAAAGGCATTTTTCATTATTGTTCAAGAATTTGCAAAAGCTTGGCTTGGATGATACAAAACCAAACTAAATCTTTCCAAGGCTCATATCCATTGATTGCTTTGATTATTCACTTAGTAGCCAAATCCCTTGAGCTTGGGGACCCAATAGGACCAATCCATCTTTCGTTTTAAATGTGGAGCAGTAGTTAAAGATAAGAATTTGTTTTCCCATGCATATAATTATGTTTTAAACTTTGTTAAAAAACTATTTTCACATGTTAGACAAAAATCTGAGCATTTTTTATTTACTTTCATTCTTTAGGAATAAAGGAGAGACATGATATTATATGTATCACGAGAATTCTATTTTATGATGAGCTAACTTGGACCTAGAAATTGAACAATAAAGATTAAAAACATACCTTTATTTACTTTCATTCTTTTGGAATAAAGGAGAGACATGATCTTATATGTATCAGGCAATAAAGATTAAAAACATACCTATCATTACTGATCTCTTCATAAATTTCAAGGAAAAATATACTATTATCAACAAAATGAGAGTTTAGCACACTTGTATTATTTAGGATGAAAATACCATTTGATCTTTATTCAATTGATTATACAAAAAAAGTAGAGAAGGAACAACCTTGTCTAATAGAGCATTGTAGAAGAAAGAGATTAAGCAATTCTTTATTTATTATTAGTTGAGCATTGTCATCTACAAACAACATTTAAACATTGTTTGCACAACTTAGGACCAAACCCCAACCATTGCTGTGAGCTTTATCAAAATCTAACTTCACAAAGATAGAGTTTTGGCCTAATTGTTGAGCCCATTCTATAGTTTCCCATGTAAGGATGAGATTAATAAGATTAAATCTCTTGCCAAGGGATTCAGTTTGTTCTAGTCTAACAATGTTCTTAGCCACCAGTTTAATCTTAAATTGTTTGATTCGACATTATGTTGGGATAGAACTAGGCTTAGGAATTCTGCCAAATTTGAAACAACTATATGTTTTGGTCAAAAAGTTGTCTTGCAACTAGTAAGAGTACCTTTACTTTTTCCATCATTTTCTTATTTGATTGGTCGCCATTTTCATTTTCTAACATGTAGGCTTAATTCTTATTGTGTTTTAAATCTAAGGTTTCAAGGTCACTCTGGACACCTAATTTTAGACAAAATCAAAGAAAGAACAAAGTGAGCAATCAAGCAAAATCATGGATTAATTGAATAATCAAAGCCTTTTGGATTAATTAAATCAAAATGATCAAATAATTATGCAATTGATTTTAATAAGTCAATTGTATAGTTAAATAAAATTAAATCAAACCCCTTTAAGGGTGCATATGGCTAAATTAAATCAATAAAATCAATTAATTCCTTATATTCCTCACCCATCACATAGGACAAATCAAAATCAACCAATACGGATTAAGGATTAAGCTCACATGGATCAAGACCAAATTGATTCTCCATCACACATCTTTGAATTGCATCTTGACCACTCATTTTGTCTCTCCATTTGAAACCAACATTTAAATTGTCTCAACCTTTGAAACCATTAACCTACCTCATCTCTAATCATTGTTAATCTTACTCTACCCCCTACCCTTGGGAAAGCCTTTAAATAACATACATTTTAAGAGCAAATTACTAATTTACTTGCATCATTTAGAGCATCCTTACTATAGGCATTTGCATTCATGAGCATAGCTTTTCATTGTTGAATTGACATAATTTGGATTTAATTGGAGCATTTTAGTGAAATTGAGATAAATAGGGCATAATTGCATCATTTAGATCTTCATTTTTTCATTCTAGGACTGTCTCTAATGGATGTTAAGTCGAGAGCATACTATTAACTTTTCTAGTTAGAGAGCCATGAAATGCTTATTGTTGATGTTTTCAATTCAATTAGCTTAGATTGATAGATTTTGTGTTGAATTGATGATGTTACAAACTAATTTCATGAAGATATATTTTGTATATATACAAATGATGCCAACCGTGGGGCTGAATGCCTCATACTAAAGTTTTTATGAGTTTTTGGTGTCTTTGAGTGGCTTTGTTTTGCAGATTTTCAAACTTTGCAGGTGAAGTGACGCATTTATGAAGTCAAATAATGCATATGAAGTAAAGTTTGATGCCTGTGCAGAGGGAAATAATGTGTGCAAACTAAAGTCTGACGCCTTTACACAGAGAAGTGACGCGTCGCTGGATCCTTCCGACTTCTGTCTTATTTCTTTCAGCGCATTTAATAATGGAATTAACGCTTTGTAACATTCAAATAACGCTTTGTCTAAAGAAATAACACTTTTAAACTTCTTTGTAGCGCGTAACAAGTTTCTGGTAGTGCGTGCACTTTAAAATAGTGTGTAGTCACTGTTAAAGTAGAGCGTAGCAGGTTTTAAATAACGTGTAGTCATTGTTAAAATAACGCGTAGTATTGATTTCAAAAATTTGCAAATTAAATCAAAGTTTAGCAAATTAAATGATCATTTTTTGTGATTTTGCAGATGTCAATCCATAGGAAAGTGTGGAAACCAGGATTCTACAAGAAATTGGAGGAGAGAAAAGCAAATAAAAGATGGAATGCATTGAAGGTAGCTTTGAATTACGATAAAGAATTTCAAAGGTAGGTGAACATGCATAGATATTGGCGAATTGTGAATCTTTATCAAGCTTTTTACAATATGCATCATTTTGATTTGGATACTACTTCTTTTGATGTTTCTATTTGATCTCATTTATCTCATTTTCGATAAGTTGAGCAATTGGTCTTTCGATTTGGATTTCCTCACTTAATTTGCTTGGAGTGTGTTGGACTAATGTTTGTGAAAGGGGATGCAAAGGAGCAGGAACGATCGCCACTATGTGAGTATAAAAAATGCAAATAAATAAAATACAAAATGTGCCTAGCCTTGCTAGCAATGAATTAAGGTAAGATCTTAATCCCTTTGCAATTGCTTAGCTTGTGGCATGTCAAAGTTGAAATCTAGCTTTAATTAAAAAGAGTGAATTCAAATAATGAATTATATGATTAGGCTTATGCTCTTCACTTTCTTAAGTGAATTAGAATTCCAAACATGCCAAATTTGAGATGAGAAGAAACTAAGCATTTGAACCAAACATAAATTTAAACCTCCTTGCTTGTGGATGCGAAGTGTTAGGTATATGCTCTTCACTCTTTGGGTGAATCAACAAGCCAAACACACTTTAAATCCCCTTAGAATAAGAGGCTTGGAATGAACCTTTGTTAATTGTGTTTGGAATCGAAGTAGTAGGGATATGCTCTTCACCTTTTAGGTGAATTAAATTCCTAAACCTACCTATTCTTTTCATTTATTACTTTCCATGAACATGCTAGAACTATAGTGGGCCTGCCTCTCGAGATTTTTCTTTTCGAAGATAGTGAGAGGGAACAACCCAAAGTGGGGAACAAGATTAAGCCAATCTATTCCATCCAATTAAAAAAAAAACCTCATTAAGTTGAAAAACTTAGAGGGCAAAAATATAAAATGCCTAGACTCATAGGGTTAATAGCCTAAATTGCGCATTGTGACTACGTAGCCCTTGTATGATTCATTTGATTTTTTTTGTGTGGAATTCTTACTAAACACTTGGTTAACTTAGCAGTGCCTACCTTTTTTAGAGCCAATTTAAAATCCAAATCTGACCATAGGTAGCTTGCTTGGAAGACTTTATAGTGAAGACCCGTGAAAACGATCGAGAATACCAGTTTAGATTTAAGGGTCAATACAAGTGTTTTTGTGGTTGATAATTCATGTTTATAAATAGAGAACATCCATTCAGATTTGATGAACATTTTAAATTTTTTTTAAAAACAATCAACCGGTGATCAAAACGGTGAAGCAACAATTTCCCATAAATCTTTTGCCGCATATAAAAAATCTTGTGACGCTTTTGAGCAATTTAGTAGCGCATCTAAGAAATCTTTCAATGCTTTTGAACAAAGAAATAGTGCTTACAAACATTTTCTAACGCTTCTAAACTGTCAATTAACATGCCTAAATAGTCAACTACTGCGTAGCAATTTTCCAGTGAGTGCGTACCTGTATTTCTATAGTGTGTACATGCTTTGTTTTAGCGCGTATAAACTGAGACATCAAAACAGTATATCCCAGGTCTGTCAAAGAATTTTGAGATAATTTTTTGAATACTCTTTTCAGAGTACTCTTTGTACAAATCAAAGATTGGATCAAATCCTTATAATTTTAGGGTGTTAAGAAATCTTCAAAGGAAAAATCATTCAATTAAAAAAGAGAATAGAGATCATATCATGAATCTATTTGAAGAGCGAATCAATCCTATGACAAAGAACAATAATAATCATGACCAAGATCAAAACTGTAATAAGGCAAACCAATATCAAAATTGCCATAGGCATAAAAATGAAGAAGTAACTGAAGAGGATGAAGGCATTATATTTTTCCATGAGTATACACAAGGAAAAATATGATCTGCACCATCGGTTTACTCTACATTGACAGACAGGGCACAACACTATCCGATGCCAAGGTTACCCGACAAACACTATTCAGTGTTATCCGATGACAATAAGGTAAATGGAACCCGACGAGTAACAACAGTGCAACCCGACAAAACAACAAAGACAGGAACCTGACAGACAAAGGGAACCCAACGAACAATTCAACAAAGGAACGCCGACAGACTTTCAGTTCAACCCGACGACCAAGAACCAACAGTCAGTTACATCTCGCAAAAAGTGGATCTGACTTTCCACGTCAGATAAATCACTGAAGTTGTATTTATAGCTTCTTGATTTACTTTTAAATCTATTATGTGCAGAGGAAGCAATGTATTTATTATTGTTTTAATTAGTTTTACTGATTTAAACATGCAAACTAAAGATCAAGGTCAAGTTGTAAACCTTGGATCTAAGAGTTAACATTGTTATGCGTGATTCAAAGATAGGTCAAATACTTGTATAAATAGATGCTCAATCTATTGAGAATAGTAGTTGTTCAATGAAGATTGTAGCCACGGAGAGCATCTAGAGACCAGACAAGAGAATTCATGCAGAAGGCCAAAAAAGAATCAAATTAGTTTTCAAGAACAAGAACACAGGCTACCGACGAGCAGAGCAAAGGTATTCATCAATCACTTAAGGTAATATTATTATTCTGAGAGCTTTAATGGATCTGTAATCAACAATTATAGATTACATACAGTCAGGTCAACATTTGTACTCATTCTAACAAGTGTAGTATGCATAAGAAATCCTTTCAAAAAAGGTGGGCTTAACCATCCTATTGTAAATCTCATAACTGAGTGCACACTTAAATATGTGTTGCTAAAGCTCTTAACAAAGTAGATCTTAACAGGTCTCCACCTTAATACTCCTAACATGATAGATCATCAGAAGTGATCAAATTGTAAGCCTTAACCGGCTCCCTTCCATTCTGCAGATAGTGAAGTTTTGTGGATGTCATCCCCACTGCAGTTTTTACTTCCTAACAGGAGTTTTCTGCGATACCATATCTTGTGTTATGTGTTTATCATTTTCATGAATGTTTCTATGAATGTTGTAAACTATTAAAGATTATGAATGAACAATACATGCACAAGAAAGAACAAACAGTAATGGTCGGTAATGTAGTAATGAATGATTACTAATGATGAATTGAGAAAGGTGTTAAAAAAGTTTTAGAGGTACTGATTCAACCCTCCCCTCTCAGTACTACTTCCCATTAATTCCAACAATTGGTATCAGAGCTAAGTCTCTTCTTGGAAAAGCTTAAAGACTTAAGAGCAAAGATCATACAATAGAGAAGTACAAACTTGATAAGAATATTGAGAATAAAAAGCTTGAGATACAGATGTTGTATGAACAATATAAAGAAGCTAGAATCAAGATGAGAGAGCTGCTAGATGAAAGAAAATGTATGACTACCCAAAACAATGAAAAAGATTATCAAGAAGAAGAGATTCCATATTTATTTGAATCTTCAGGATCAAATGCAAGTAATACATCAGAAGAAAACGTCACAAATCTAAAGGAGATCAATCAACATCTGACAGAGAAAATAAAGATGTTGCAAATCGGTCAAGAGAGCTAGATGGTAAGAATGATTGATGTGATAAGTTCTACTAGACAATCTGAAACAAAAAGAACACTTTCTATTGATGACAGAAGGAATATTACAGAAAAGCTACAAGAGAAGGAGTTAGAAATTCAAAGACATGCTGAGCATCACCATGAGATCACAAATCAGATTATTCTAATGAGTCAAGAAGCAAACATAATGAATATAGAACTTATTGAAAGAGTGAAGGCTATCGATGAACTAAGAGAAGAAAATGAAAAACTAAAGCATGAGGTTAGAATTCAGCAACAACATAATAAGTTATCAGAAAGGCTGAAGAGAGAAATAAGAGAATGGATACTTTTCTTGAAGGACAACGAAGAGTCAACAACAACAACGGCTTAGGCTTTACTGAAAATGGAGAATCATCAAATCAAGCCATTCCAAACAATGTCTATGAAAATCCAAGACCAAGAAAGCTGACATGCAAACACTGTGGAAATCAAGGCCACACATCAAATGTATGCCAATGCAAAATGAAAAGTATTCCTAAATCTACATCTTCATTCATAGGATTCTGTTATAAATGTAACAAGAAAGGACATAAAGCATATGAATGTAAGTCTAAGATGGATCTACCAAAGAAGGAAACCTACATGGACAAATACTATCCTACATGCAAGATGAATGGGCACACAACTAATGAATGCTGGAAAAAAAGAAGACAAGCATTGAAGCCTAAAGGTCAAGAAACTCCCTATCAACCAAAGAGAATCGGTAATCAATATGTATGGGATTACAATACTTTGACAAACTGTATAGCATGTGGTAGATATGGTCACATTGCTGCAAACTGCATGAGAGCATGGACCAAAAGGTCTAGAGGCTAGTCAAACCCCGGAATGACATGCTTACACTGTCACAAAGTTGGTCATCTCAAGAAAGATTGCAAAGACTAAATGATAAAGACAAGCACATATCCCAATGAAAACACCATTGAAGATATCCGGAGGGCTAGAGACAAAATGTGGAGAAAAACTTCAAACAATGATGAAGCTGGACCAAGCAATGCAAATGGTGACACCCCATCCAATGGATCTGGTGACATCACCACCCCCACTTGAGCCGAACAAGTAAGTATGGAACTACACTATACTAAGTCATACTTTGCATCAGTTCCATTATACAAATTGATAGATAGTCAAAATCTGCATAATAAAGATGCATATTATGTTAATTGTTACAATTCTGAGGAAACAACCCCGTCGGTATACACATACCAAAAATCATCGGTGAACATAATGGATGAGCTGCTCACACTTACTGGAAATTATCGGTCAATGCATAAAATGGTTAAGTTACCAATGTAACTTGACACCTGTTGGTAAGAAAGAAAAGTCACAAAGTTGTCACGACAGAATACCGATATCTGTCGGTAAAAGCAATATTGGTAACAACTATCCCGAGCATCATGTCATCACCGATGATGATTGTGAAAGTCTTCCCGACAGACTCCGTCTTTATGACCCGACGAGTCATTGAAGAATTTATTGCTGACTTAGGGCAAAAGCCTATAGATAGTCGACGAAAACACTTCATTTTGCACCCACGATTTGAAGAGAAAGCATAGCAAAAAATAGAGCGATTGAAGAGCAAAAAGTAGAAGCGTCCTCAACTCAATTCAACACACAACAACCAGATCAATAACCATTATCATGGATCTAAGTAAGTATTGAGGGCACCAAAAGAACTTTATCATTATTTTCAGGAAAGCCCTAAAACTTGAAAAACAATGACAACCACCTCAAGAACCACTAAGATCAAGAATGATAAACTGAATGTGGTTAAGTTGATTAAGAATAGCACTTGTATAGAGCCCAAATATAAGATATGCCCAGAGATCGTATCAAAACCCGATGAAACTGGAGCATTTTCAAAAATTCCACCTAGGGTTTTGCTCATAGAAGACGTTAGGTCTTATATTCATTGCAAGATTGCTGAGTTAGGTGATCTAGAGATGGATGAAGCTTATAAGAAGCTTTGTGATGCAGAAGGAAACCTGAAGGAAGAGCACAAACACCTAGAGGTTAAAGGGATAACCAAAGCCCTACATTTCCTGAGGGACTTCAAAACAGACTGGATAAGGTTAGTCTTGAGCAGAATGTATGATATGAAGCTATGGCTAGATCAACCCAAGCACATAACAAAGGATGTCCATGCTATCACTGGTTATCCGATAACCGAAAATCCTAGGGCACACAATCATCCCTCTAGAAAAGAAGTTGAAAAACTCACAAAAGTTGAATGGGACAACATAGGTCTAAAAGTAAACACCATCACCGATGAAGAACTGAAATTCGGTGCATGTGTAATTGGGTATAAGATTTTTCAAGCAAGCAGATTGAACAACATATCTGCAACATCAGTAAGCACAAATTACAAGATAGTGACCAAAGGAATTCAAATGGATCTGTGTGAGATCCTGTTAAAGCAACTTGATGAGAACATGATCACAATTAGGTCTACAAAGACCAACACATGTAAGTTCGGCTCACTTATCATGTGTATCTTTTCTACTTTCAAGAATACTTTCCTTCAGTAGGAAAAGTGAAATGGGACACTACAAAATTGATAACATTACAGATTAGTGAACTAATCAAGTCACTAGGAGATGATTTTGAGTCTGTTATGACTGCATACTTCCTTGAATTCAAGGAAAAGATGATGGAAAGAAGAAGGATTCCTTAACAAATTGTTGAAAAACATAAGGATGAAATATGCTTTATGGTGGATACTGATTTCACTCATATCAAACCAGTTGTACCAAGAACAACTTGGTTAGCACCACTAGATTATGAAGTCAACATAGATCAGGCTACAAGTGCAGTATATGCATTAATAAATGAGCCTGTTGAGGGCAAGCAACCAAGGTTTGGAACCTATGAAGAGGCCAGATCAAAGATAAAATGAGGCCTAGAAATAAAGAAGACTGTAAACAAAAAGGATAAGATGGTTAAGAATCTCAAGAAGATTCTATTGGTTACAGAGGAAGAATAGGAACAACTAGAGGAAACTGATGAACAGGGCACCATCGATGAGGAACAAGAAGAACAAAAATCAGATTCTGAGGAGACTGAATCTAATACACCTCCACCTCCACCTCCTGCAAAGAAGCAGAGGACAAGGAGTCAAACTACTACAACCGATACCACACCTCTTAAGAAAGGTCAAGTAAGAACCTATATGAGGAAGAAACCAACTAAGAGAACAAAGCAACAAACTATAAAGGAAAGACCTACAAAGAGGAGAAAAAGAATGGTCAGTTTTAAAGTTGGCTTAGAGGATTCTAAAGAGGATAAGCCCGATGTAGCAAAGAAGAATTACAGAAATCAAACTGTTGATGAGGTAGCTAAATCCATTGCTACACATGGTACAATGACTGATAAGAAAATCAGGCAATGGGATACACTCAAACCTGATGACCAGAATAAGATACAAGAGGCGATAATCAGGTCAATGGTAAAATTCAAATATGTACCAACTGAATTCATCAATCAAATACCTAAAGAGTTGGGTAAGAAAGTATCCCAACAATGGTCATATGCTCTACAAACTAAAAGAGAAACAAAAAAGAGGGTACTAGTAACACTAATGCCTCTCGAATCTAAGATTGAAGAAATCAAAGAGATCATGAAGAAGCACTCAAGCAAATTCGTAGCCAAGATAAGGGCATAACAAGTGCTATAAAAAAAATTCATAGAGCTAGATACAATGACCGAAACTAAATGGAGACAACTCCTTGATATGCCAATAGAGTCAACAAGTCGTGAGGAACAATTACTTCTCACCGACACACCTCATAGAGAGGAGGAGACAAACAATGCAAGTCCTCAGCACATTGCTCTAGACAATACTGAAAGTGATAATGAGCCCATAAACTTAGAAAAAGTCAAGGATGGTCTTGACATTCAAGACATCACAAATTATGACTTTGATAAAGATCCACAGAAGAAAGATGAAGTAATATTCATTACACTTAAGGATCAGGGACACCAACAAGATTTGTAGAAATCAAATGATAAAGACATGAATGTTGCTAATGAAACATGGAAGGACACATCCGTCATGAACTTAACAGAATAAGACCTTGTAGAGGAAATACAAAAAGATGAGGATGTCACTGCTCAAAAAGATCAAATCGACGAGGAGGACACCACTCAAGATATAGCCCAAGATACCACTCAAAGAAATATGCCAATATTAATGAAGGCAATCAATATATTGGAGGGTAATACTGCAGAGGACACAAGCACACCCGAGGACAAGGGTGATAGAGAAGAAAAAGACACCACAGATAATTCAAAGGATACAACTGTAGAGAAGGCTGCAACTGATGATTAGACAGATAAGTCTACTGATCAAAATAAAGAAGACACACAAAAGGAAGAAGGGGACACACATACAGAAAAAGGTGAAGAAGCAAAGCAATATGAGAATGAGAAGAAATCAGAAGAAAAATCTGTAGAGACACCCACGGTTGATGGAGAGACGTCTTCACAAAACCAACATGTGCAACCCAAGCAGAAAACACAAGAAGCATCTTCCACAAAGCCTTCAACAAGAACTTCAGAGAGAACAAATGAACTAGCTATGGTAGTTCATACATCTACATCCCCAAAAGTCTCAAAGAAGAAGAAGAGCAAGCATAAGAATCTAGTAACACTAGATGAAATTATTGAGATTCTAGTTTGTGATCCAAGGAAATTGGATCCAACTGAATTGACCAAATATGCAAGACTCTGTGAGAGAAAGGCCATTCAAGACAAACTAAAGAAAGCAACAAAAGAGGCCAAGGTACTGGAAGTAGCAAGAGGAATACTTCAACAAATAGTACCTGATGTAGAAATTGATCAGACCACCCCAATGCTTGATCAATTGGTGGTACTCACAGATGCAATAACATCTTAGAACATAGATGCTAAGAAGGTCATGGAAGAGAGACTTGAACAAAAGTATGAGTTCAAGCTGGCCTAGAAGATTAGCCAGGAAGTGACATTGAAAAAGGTAAAGCTATTTGAATTGGTAAGCACACTTGAACCAATCATCTCAGAAGCTATTACTTTGATACAAAAATTGTGCACTCTAGATAAACTCACTCAGGAGTATACTGATAAGATAGCACAAATTGATGCTGATCTTAAGTCAAGTGCACAAAGTCTCACAAATAATGAAGAAGCAATAAAATTTCACAATGAGCAAATCAAACAGGCTCATAAATTGAGACAGGACATATAGATTGCAGAGACAAAGTACAAAGATGAGGTAAATGAGCTCCAAGCTCAACTCTTACTGACACTTTCACTCTTGCAACAACATGTGACAGATGCAAATACATTAATTGCCACCCCTGAAATGTTTGTCCTAGATATCATTTATGATATGCATGCAAGGCTAGAGCTACAACACATGTCACTAGAACAACTGCAAGAAAAATGGGAGAAAATGCTCAAAGATATCAAGACAACCCATTCCCATATACTTGACACATAGAAAGTTACACATTTTTTTCACAATTTTGGCATATTATAAGTTTTACATTTTTGTCATAAGTATCAAAGAAAGGGGAAAATTGATATGTTCACTCACCTCAGTTAAAAGGGGGAAATAATATGTATAGTAAAAGAAAGGGGAAATAAAAGGAGGAAATAATATGTACATACAAAGCACAGAACATAGAAAGTATAGTATACATGTACATATACTTATACTATACCGATGCATACAGTTAGGGGGAGTCATATAATGACAAGGATATAAACATGGTGTACATACTAAACACTTTAGTATTATGCACATATCAGTTTTTGATACTAATGTCAAAGGGGGAGATTGAAGGCATTATATTTTTTCATTAGTATACACAAGAAAAAATATGATCTGCACCATTAGTTTACTCTACACTGACAGACAGGGCACAACACTACCTGACGCCAAGGTTACCCGACAAACACTATTTAGTGTTATTCGATGACAAAAAGGTAAATGGAACCCAATGAGTAACAACAGTGCAACCCAATGAAACAACAAAGACAGGAACCCAACAGACAAAGGGAACCTGACGAACAGTTCAACAAAGGAACGGTGATAGACTTTCAGTTCAACCCGACGACCAAGAGCCGATAGTTAGTTACATCCCACAAAAAGTGGATCTAACTTTCCACGTCAGATAAATCACTGAAGTTGTATTTATAGCTTCTTGATTTACTTTTAAATCCATTATATGTGGAGGAAGAAATGTATTTAATATTGTTTTAATTAGTTTTACTGATTTAAAACATGCAAACTAAAGATCAAGGTCAAGTTGTAAACCTTGGATCTAAGAGTTAACATTGTAATGTGTGATTCAAAGATAGGTCAAATACTTGTAGAAATAGATGCTCAATCTATTGATAATAGTATTTGTTCAATGAAGATTGTATCCACAGAGAGCATCTAGAGAACATACAAGAGAATTCATGCAGAAGGACATAAAAGAATCAAATCAGATTTCAAGAACAAGAACACAGGTTACCGACGAGCAGAGAAAAGGTATTCATCAATCACTTAAGGTGATATTATTATTCTGAGAGCTTTAATGGATATGTAATCAGAAATTATAGATTGCATACAGTCAAGTCAACATTTGTACTCATTCTAACAAGTGTAGTACGCATTAGAAATCCTTTCAAGAAAGGTGGGCTTAACTGTCCTATTGTAAATCTCATAACTGAGTTCACAATTAAATCAGTGTTGCTAAAGCTCTTAATAGAGTACATCTTAACAGGTCTCCACCTTAATACTCCTAATAGGGTAGATCATCATAAGTGATCAAATTGTAAGTCTTAACCGGCTCCCTTCCATTCTACAGATAGTGAAGTTTTGTGGGTGCCATCCCCACCGCAGTTTTTACTTCCTAACATGAGTTTTCTGTGATACCATATCTTGTGTTATGCGTTTATCATTTTCATGAATGTTTCTATGAATGTTGTAAAATATTAAAGAATGAACAATACATGCATAAGAAAGAATAAACAGTAATGGTCGGTAATGCAGTAATGAATGATTACTAATGATGAATTGAGAAAGGTGTTAAAAAAGTTTTAGAGGTACTGATACACCCCTCCCCTCTCAGCACTACTTCCCATTAATTCCAACATAGGAAGTTGAGGAGGCATCCCAAGATCCCATGTTCCTCGAAGTCATGAAAAAACTTTTGGAAAGAGATAAAGAAATATATTTCTTAAACTTAGCTCGATTAGGTGTTAAGCTTCCTCATAACTATGACACATCAACCTTAAAGAAGGATGAGGAAAAATACAATGATACATCATCTAACAATTCCTCATTAAGATCAGTCCTTACTTTTCTCTATAATCATGAGCTTTCCATACCTCCCTTTTCTTCAAACAAAGAGGTATCTAAGAACAACAAACCTACCTTTGATCAAGAACAACTTCATGAGCATCCTATTTTTGATCAAGAGAATGAAGAGGAAGTTACATCACATTTAATTAAGAGTCTTGTCCATGAATTATATGATAACACAAAATCAAATCATTGTGATCTTGAATCCAACATCTCTTTGGCTAATACAAGTGGATTTAAATGTCCATTGGATATATCATTTATTCCTTTGGGGAAATCTTACGAATCAATTTTGGAAGAACTCCTTAAAAATAATCTCATCACGTTGCCTCAAATAACTTCATGTGCTTTTTTTTATTTTTGAGCAACTATTGTGCATATCATAGACAGAATGTACATGAAACTTTAGATTGCATGGAGTTGAAGCATAAAATTCAAAATCTCATTGATGGTGACATAATTGAAGTGAAAAATCCTAATGAGTCATCTAATGAAGAAAAAGATACTATTCTCAAGAAAGATTTAAACCATGAATTTATGTCTAGTAATGGTCCTCATGTAACCTCTAAATTTTCCACCATTCCTCCATCTCATAAAGCTTCATACCTAGATACACCATCTCCATCAAACAATAAACCTAAGGATGACACTTTCCACATTGACTATGTCTACCCTCAAGGGCTACCTCTAAAAGAAATCCAAGCTAATTTACATCTTTCTGCAAGTCTCTTTCATGCTTCAAATATCTTAGACCCCAAGCTTTCACGTGCTTCAATGCATATCAAGTCTATCCAAAATGATCCTTCATCATCCCTTCAAGAATCCCCCATGCATATCCAAACTCCTACCTTGTCCTTAGCAGTGGATACATGTCAAGAAGGTAATTCCAAGTATGAAGAAAAAAGTCTTAGTAAAGATCAAGATCAAGACACTATCCAATCCTATCCAATATTTGATGAAGGTCCCATATCCATAGAATCTCATGAGGATCCCCTTGCACCCTTTCATTTCTTCCAAGATAATATCCTTCCAGCTCAAGAACAAAGTGTTTTTTGAAGCTCCATATCTTGTCCACTTCCCAAGAAAGATCAAGATATCCCTTCCACCATTTCCAATGAGCATATTGACAATCAAGAGAAAAATACTCTCTCTACACCATCCAAAAATCCTTGTCAAGATCAAAGTATCCCATCAACTCCTTGTCATGCTCCTCCATATTCACCTCAAGAAACCATCATTATTCCAAATCCCTTGCATGATAATAAATCCTTTTAACCCCCAGTTGATCCTATCAAAGTTACTCCTACAAAAGCTACTCATGAGCCTATTGGTATAAAGATAAATATTGAAGATAAGAGCCTCGACAATACAACTCACTCCAAAGATGTTTATATCCCTTACACACATTATCTCCCACCATTAAAGCTTCCAAAGGTTTTCATTGCATCTCCTTCCATACATTTTCCACTTTCCAAGTCTACTTTGGGTTCCTATATCCCAAAATCCACTACCTTAGATACATCCTCACTTCCTCCATCCATTGTTCCTACATCATTCCATCACCCTTCAAGGTATGTGCCAAAGTTTATCTTTCCAACATTTCCATCCAAAATATACATTCTTCTTATCCTCCTATCCATTATCCAACACCTACTTTCCATCCTTCCATCCCTCTTATCCAATCTATGGCATAAAACCTTAACCACCATCTACCTTTATCCTTCATATATATACTTTATCACTACCTTATTAATATATTTGAGCATCTTAGCCATCACCATGGTTTATTATAAAATTTATTTCATAAGAGCATTGTCCAAAGATCCAGATGCTGGAGAAATATTTAAAAATACAAAAAAAAAGAGAAAAAGTGCCTTGGTGAAAATATGGTAAATCGGTGCCTTGGTAGAAAAAATAAAGAGAAATAAATTCATCCTATGGTGAAAACCACTTTTTGTGGTGCTTGGACAAGTACCATGATGAAAATATGGCAAACATGCATCATGTGTAATTCCTCCCTCTTGCACTCTACACTTGGGGGCAAGTTTCATCCATACTATCCTCCATCTTCCTACTATTTATCTCACTTGCTTCCATATTCCCTCTTTGACCTTGATCTTGACAAGGTTGAACATATCCATCAGCATCAGGTATCTCAACACCCGTTATCCTTTCTATCATCTTATTCACTTGTTGCATCCATGCTACCCTATCATGATCTTGTTTATCCCAAACCCACCTTCATTATTTATTAATAAGTCTTTCCATAACCTCAAACCATCCCCTCGTAGCCTCCATTACCCCTTTATCCTGATTGTGCTATCCTACCCACATATCAACCAATATACCCTTTGGTCTTGATCAAAACAAAGGACATAAAATGCAAAACAAGTTCTCAAAAACTTCTTGATGTGACCACTCTTCTGGGACCACTTACTTTCATGACATCAGGGCATTACCATGTATGCTATCTAGTACTTCATCATTGGCTTCCGTTGTGTATCAAAAAAATGCTTCACATTTCTATATCCTTTTTCTTTAGCTTGGGTAATCTTGAGGAGATTGTCCTTGAAAGTCCCATTCGCTTGCTTCATCCATCATTGGCTATCCATTTTTGATACATCAAACTTGGTCATACATTCATCATGTCCTATACCTTGCTAGAAATTGGGTGCAAACCAATGTGATCTTGTTTGAGAGATGGTAATCTTTTAAAAATCCAAAAAAAACATTAAAAAATTTAAAATCCAAAAAGCCAGAAAATTCTTAAAAATCAAAATCCAAAAATCTTTCATAAAATCTCAGAGCTTCATTTGCATATTCATAAAATATTTCATCATAATTTTGAGATTTTCCCAAATCCAAAATCTTTCTATCCAACTTGGGAACAATCCAAAATCAGTGAGCTCATCAAGACAAACCCAATTGACACAAATATTTGCATCATACCTAAATCAAGATGAATGAACTCATCGATCCATATCCAATTCCAAATATTCCAAAAGGTTGATATCAAATCCAAAATCTGACACATTTGATCCTCAAACATCAAATCTGACTAAGCCTTAATCAGGATTAAACAATTGAATAAATATCAAAATGGATAAAGTTCTATTTGAAATATGGATACAACAAAAATAACTGATGAACTGTAACTCATTGAATGTTTGAAGATATAAGTTGATGATCATCAAGCTGCAAAAAATTAATGCAAGATATTAAATCAGTTAATGTATTGTATTTTCATTGATGTCAACTTGATATAATCTGATTGGTTATATACAAAGTATAAAAGACTTCAGAGAACTAGAGAGATAAAGGTTATGCTTTCAATAATGCATAAAAGATCAATATTCACTAAGTGACTACAAACACCAATGGGCAGTGCACCCCGACGGATAGAGAACCCCAAGAGGAAAGTCACAGTGATACACAAGCATGAACCCCAAGAAAGCATTACTGATGAGAAGAATCACATTGTAACCCAACAAGGAGAACTTCACAGTGTAACCCGACGAACATACAACCCCGACGGAGATGCCTGAGGAGAACTGAAGTGTTGTCCGAAGCTAACAAAGAGTTAAACACCGAAAAAGAACTGAAGTTCAAAAATGACAAAAGACTTAGCTGGCAAGAGATAAATATGGATTTAACTAGTTTTTAATATTATTCTCATTGACAAGTTAAAATCTAGAGATAAGTGAGAGATTTAAAGCTATTTTATTCCAGTTGTCAAAGAGAAATCTACGAGATAAAACTGAAGTAAAGTTTTAAAGCAAGATTGGCTAGAATTGCGGATCATGCCAAGAACAAGAAATTCAAGAACCTAGAAATGGTGAATCATGTCTATAAATAGACAAGCTAATTCATTGTGAATTAGGGGTGAATAGAAGAACAGGATGCTGAAGAGAAACTGGTGAAGAAAAACTTAATACAGTCCTGATCAATCAAGATGAAGAACATAGCTGATTCTGCAAACACCAAACAACAAAGAAGCACAACATCACCAAGAAAAAATAAGTGGAGAAAAGGTATTGAAAGGAGACATTGATCAGAAAGGTATTATGAGATTACAGTAGATCTGAAAATCTGCAAAGTATAGTTGTATGTACGAATAGATCATTTACTGTTTTAATTTAACCATTGGTTCATAAAGTCTCTTAACCGAGCAGGACTTAACAATCATTTATATATTGAGATGCATCCTAAGGAGTATCAAAAGGTTTGGTCATGAAGATAGAATAAGATGCCAGATACCAATTGACTAACTACACTGGTTTTGGTCATAAAAGGTACCATAGAGATGCCAGATATCAAGTGACAAACTATTCTATTTAAATCCTCTAACAAGGTCACACCTAACAGTGTGTTTTTAATCTTTAACAGGGTTGGCTCTTCACCGACGTCACTTCAGAAGAGTGAAAATTTTGGGTTACCAGTCCCAAGTGGTTTTTCCCTTAACATGGTTTCCACATTAAAAATCCATGTGTCAATGTGTTAATGAGTCATTAGTTTAGTGTTTTGAATTACACATAACTAATCTAGATTGATCGGTATACACTAAGCAATTTACTAGATTTTGGTAAATGAAAGACTGCTAATCGGTAAACTGTAAGAATAAGGTTTAACAATGAACTCCAAGCAGTAGTTATTTGTTGAGATTATTTCATGACATTCATCTTGTAGGACTGAAGATAACTAGAGGCTTATATTGTGGTAATAAGTTTTTGGGTTAATTTATTGGAATATTTTTTAGGCCACTGATTCAATCCCCCCTCTCAGTTATTCTAACAATTGGTATCAGATATTGTGTGCTTAGAAGAAAGGTTTCAAGACCTAAGTAAAATATCACAAGATGAGCAAACGAGATGTGCCCAAGTTGAACAAGGACAACTTTTCATCATGGCAAAGCAGGATAAGAATCCACCTATCAGGTATTGGAAATGCTATTACTCAATACTGAATATGTGCTGCCTACAAGACCTCACACACTTGAGCAATTAAGAGAAAAGCATGAGCGTAATTCTATGATGATAGAACTTGCTTCCTCACTCTCCGATGCTGAATTTGAAGATGTCAAAACATGCACCTCTGTAAAGAAAATGTAGGACAAATTAAAGCTAGTACATGGAGGAGATGCTAATGTACTAAGAGCTAAGGCAGATAGCCTCAGAGGAAAATTTGATGACCTTAGAATGAAAGAAGGAGAAAATATCACTCAGTACAACTATAGAATAAAAGTAGTCAATGATATCCAAGGAGTTGGAGGCATACTTGAAGAAGAGACAGTGGTAAGTAAAATACTAAGAACCTTACTGCCTGTATATGCTATTAGAGTATCTGCTATACAAGAAATGAGAGCAGTAGAAAACAATAATGTCACTCTAGATAGTTTGGTTGGTAGACTGATTTCATTTGAGATGAATAACTTTGATACCAGTATCTTACCATCTATTGAGTCTGCATTCAAATCTTCTTTGAAAATAAGTAAGTCAAGTAATAAACACACTATAAGGAATGACAGTTAAAGTAATAGTGATGACCAAGATCTTGATGAGATTGAAGCACTAATGGCTAGAAGATTGCATAGAGGCGAAGGTAGATACAAAGGTAAATTACCATTTGTATGTTTTTATTGTAAAGAGATTGGACACTTTGCTGCTAGATTTCCTAGTAGAAGAAAAGATGACAGATCATATGAAAAGAAGTTTGATAGAAGTGATAAAAGAGATTACCAAAGCAACCAACAATGTGACAAAAGAGATACCCGAGACTACAAGGACAAAAGGAAGAAATCTTGTTACCTGACTGAGAACAGAGCTGGAGATACTGACACCGAATCTGATGAAGACATTGAGATGGTATTTGTGGCCATGAAGGATGATTCAGATGAAGAAGAAAGGTATGTAGAGACTGCACTCATATCTAAGGCTAGTAAGAATGATGTCTGGTTTATAGATAGTGGCTACACTCACCACATGACTGGTGATAAACAATAGTTTGAAATTTTTGAGTACTATAATGGTGGATCAGTAAGAATGAGTAATGACACACCTTGTCTAGTTGAAGGTAAAGGAACCATAATGCTGAATAACCTGATCAAATGTGAAAATGCATACTGGGTAAAATGATTTAACTATAATCTATTGAGTGTTTCACAGCTGAATAAAATAGGTCACCGAGTATAATTTGAGAACAAAAAGGCAAAGATCTTTAATGAATCAAGAAGGTTGATCGGAACTGGTGAGAACAGACAAAAGGTAACCTATTCTATCTTGATGATATAAAAACTACTTGTTTAATGGCTAGAAAAGAAGACATATGGTTATGGCATAAAAGATTATTTCATGTGAATTTTGACAACATGATTAAGATAAGAATTAAAAGGAAAGTAAGAGGCTTACCAAGCATGTCAAAGCCCGAGCATATCATGTGTAAGAATTGTCAAAAAGGTAAGATGACAAAGTCTAGTTTCAAGAGCAAAGCCCATACATCTAATGCTATTATAAAATTAGTCCATACTGATCTATGTGGACCCATGAGGACAAAGAGTTACTATGGTGATATATATTTTATTCTCTTTGTTGATTATTATTCTAGAATAGTGGCAGTTTTATTCTTAAAAGAAAAATCAGAAACATTCAAGATGTTTAAATGGTAGAAAAACAAAGTGGTAAGGAATTGAAATGCTTAAGATTAGATAGAGGAGGAGAATTTGTTTCTGATGAATTCACTAACTTTTGCAATGAACATGGAATTAAAAGACAGGTTTCTACACCAAGAACACCACATCAAAATGAGATTGCTGAAAGGAGAAACAGATCCATTTTTGATTGTGCAAGAACACTGACGATAGATAAAAGCATCACTCAAACATCCTGGAGGGAAGTTGTTAGTACTGTTGTCTACACATTGAACATAGTACAATTGAAGAAAGACACCAAAAAGACACCCTATGAGCTATGGTATGGTTACACACTCAATGTAAGTTCAAAATTTTTGGTAGTCAATGTTATATTTTGAAAGATGATAGAAATGGAAAGCTTGAATCCAAAAGTGATGAAGGTATATTTCTAGGGTATTCCACCAAGAGCAAGGATTATAAATGTCTTAAAAAGTCCTCTAACAAAATCATTGAAAGTGCAAATATCAGAATAGATGAATATGCAGAGAAAAATGATGAGGAAAGCAGAAAAAACTAGAAGACTACAACAAGTTTGTTTACACTGAAGAACCCAACACTTTACCTGAGCAATAGTGTATCACTCCCGAGCAACAGAACATTGCGCCCGAGCATTAGGCTGCAAATACCAAAAATCAAGAAGATGATGTTCTAAGTGATGATGATTAGAATGATGAACAAAGAGCTAAACCGATACTTGCCAAGTATGTTAGAAGACACCATCCACAAAACCAAATCATAGGAGACAAGAAGGCTGGGATAAGAACAAGACGTAAGTCACTAAACACTAGATGTTTAATTTGTGATTTTGAGCCTAAATCTGTTTATACTGCACTTGAAAATGAAGAATGGGTAAGTGCTATGAATGAAGAAATAGAACATATTAAGAATAATAGAACATGGACATTAGTATCGAGACCAGATGACAAGAATGTCATCGGTACCAAATGGATATTCAGAAACAAGCTGAATGAGAATGGAGAAGTCACAAGGAACAAAACAAGGTTAGTATGAAAAGGGTATGCACAAGAAGAAGGTATTGACTATGGAGAAACCTTTGCACCCATTGGTAGACTAGGAGTAAGAATTTTACTTGCTTATGCTACATTTGAAGGATTCAAGGTATACCAACTAGATGTCAAATATGCATTCCTAAATGGAATACTAGAAGAAGAGGTATACATTGAA
Source organism: Thuja plicata (assembly GCA_018584345.1). Classification (NCBI taxonomy): domain Eukaryota; kingdom Viridiplantae; phylum Streptophyta; class Pinopsida; order Cupressales; family Cupressaceae; genus Thuja; species Thuja plicata. The sequence goes on along the minus strand of MU225256.1, from coordinate 10,140,989 downwards.
TAATTAAAAGGGTTTGTTGATCTAGACAAGAGAAACATGGTTTGTAGACTACACAAAGCCTTGTATGGATTGAAACAAGCACCTAGAGCCTGGTATCAAATAATTCACTCCTATCTCATAAGCATTGAATTTGTAACAACAAGTGAAAATAGCAATCTGTATTTAAAAGAAGATATTGATGGAAATATTCTGATTGCTGAAATACTTGTAGATGATATCATATTTGGGGGTAATGATATGTTATGTAAATCCTCTGCTAATGAAATGAACAAAGATTTTGAGATGTCGATGTTTGGGGAGATCAAATTATTTCTTGGTCTATAGATTCTTTAACAAGATGCAGGCATATATATCACACAATCCAAATACATCAAGGAAGTGCTGAAGATATTCAAGATGGAAGATTCCAAACTAGCTGGAACACCTATGGCAACCAGATGTAAGCTAAAAAAAGAAGACAAATCAAATGAGGTTATTCAGACCTTGTATAGATCAATGATTGGAAAAATAATGTATGTTGTTCATACTAGACCATATATAGCACATGGAGTTGGAATAGTTGCAATATTCTATACTAATCCCAAAGAATCACACATGACTGCTGTCAAGAGAATTCTGAGATATCTAAAGAACACCGAGGACTATGGTTTATGGTATAAAAGAGAATGCAAATTTGAGCTTCAAGTCTATATAGATGCTGATTGGGCTGGAAACTTAGATGACAGAAAGAGCACAACTGGAGGAACATTATTCATGGGTGACATACTTGTCACATGGATCAACAATAAGCAAGGATGCTTCTCACAATCTACTATAGAAGCAAAATATGTGGTTGCTGCTGCAAACTGCTCTAACATTGCATGGATCAAATAGTTACTGGTAGGTATGAATATGGAAATTATTGAACCAATGATTATCTATTGTGATAATACTAGTGCAATAAACATTTCAAGGAATCCATTCATGCATGCCAAGACAAATTATATTTCTATCAAGTATCATTACTTAAGAGAAAAAGTGCAAGAGAAATAGGTGATACTAGAATATGTTCAATCAAAAGAACAATTAGCTGACATATTCACAAAACCATTGCCTAAAGATACATTTGAGTACCTAAGAAAGAAACTAGGGGTCCAACCCTTGTCTAATGGTTAGTAAGTTGACTAGGAGGCTGCATCGACCTACAAACAATTAGAAGATCATTCATGTTGATGCAAGCTAAAAGGATGGACTAAAAAGATACATCTGTACACAAAAAAGTACATATCTATACAGAACACCAGAGTCATTCATTGCCGATGGATAGGGAAATTCAAGGATTATATTATAAAAAAGATGGAAGGAATATTTGGCATTGTTGTCAAAGGGAGAGATGCAACCTATAAAGAGAGAGATTATATCGATTATCCATATGAAATATCCATTTGAATCATCCAAAGGGAGAGATTACATATGAAATATCCATCATGACTATCAAAAAGGAGAGAAGTATCATGAGGGAGAGAAGTATCATGAGGGAGAGATGACTTTATTGCTGTCAAAGGAAAAAGAGATGATCAAGGAAAGGAACAGTCAAAGTGAGAGAAAATATTAAAGACAGAATCAGAAGTTGCTACATCTATCTAGTGAAGGGATTGAAGAATGAAGAAAGCACTCTGCAAGAAACAAATCTAAGCTATATGAGCTTACCGAGAGCCAAACATTTGTATTGGTTATAGAATAATAAAATTGGTAGATTGATGAACTACAACTGATATATTTCATATTGTATTAGTAATAATATAGTATGATAATGTAGTGTGTTGACATCAATGCCAAAGGGAGAGATTGATGAACTGTAACTGATTGAATATTTGAAGACGTTAATTTGATGATCATCAAGCTGCAGAAAGTTAATGTAAGACATTAAATCAGTTAATGTATTGTAATGTCATTGATGTCAGCTTGATATAATCTGATTGGTTATATACAAAGTGTCAAAGAATTCAGAGAACTAGAGAGATAAAGGTTATGATTTTAGTAATGCATAAAATATTAGTATTCACTAAGTGGCTACAAACACCGACGGGCAGCGCACCCCGACGGATAGAGAACCCCAAGAGGAAAGTCACACTAATACCCGAGCATGAACCCCAAGAAAGCATTACCGATGAGTAGAATCACAGTGTAACCCAATGAGTAGAACTTCACAATGTAACCCGACGGACAGACAACCCCGACGGAGATGCCCGGGGAGAATTGATGTGTTGACTGAAGCTAACAAAGAGTTAAACACTGAAAAGAACTAAAGTTTAGAAATGAGAAAAGACTTAGCTAGAAAGAGATAAATATGGAGTTAACTGGTTGTTAATATTGTTCTCATTGACAATTTAAAAGCTGGAGATAACTGAGATATTTAAAGCTGTTTTATTCCAGTTGTCAAAGAGAAATCTATGGGATAAAATTGAAGTAAATTTTTAAAGCAATATTGGATAGAATTGTAAATCACGCCAAGAACAAGAAAGTCAAGAACCTAGAAATGGTGAATCATGTCTATAAAGAGACAAGCTAATTCATTGTGAATTAGGGGTGAATAGAAGAAGAGGATGCTGAAGAGAAACTGGTGAAGAACAACTTCATATAGTCCCGATCAATCAAGATGAAGAACAAAGCTAATTTCTGTGGACACCGAACAACAAAGAAGCACAATATCACTGAGAAGAAAGAAGTGGAGAAAAGGTATTGAAAGGAGACATTGATTAGAAAGGTATTATGAGATTACAATAGATCTAAAAATCTACAAAGTATAGTTGTATGTATGAATAGATCATTTACTATTTCAATTTAACCATTGGATCAGAAAGTCTCTTAACCGAGAAAGACTTAACAATCCTTTATATATTGAGATACATTGTAAGGAGTATCAAAAGGTTTTGTCATGAAGATAGCATAAGATGCTAGATACCAATTAAAAAACTACACTGGGTTTGGTCATAAAAGGTAGCATAGAGATGCCAGATATCAAGTGACAAACTATTCTATTTATATTCTCTAACAAGATCACACCTAACAGTGTGTTTTTAACCTTTAACAAGGTTGGTACTTCATTGAGCTCACTTTGGAAGAGTGAAAATTTTGGGGTACCGGTCCCAAGTGGTTTTTCCCTTAACAGGGTTTCCACATTAAAAATCCACGTGTCAATGTGTTAATGAGTCATTACTTTAGTGTTTTGCATTACACATAACTAATCTGGATTGATCGGTATACACTAAGCAATTTACTGCATTTTGATAAATTAAAGACTGCTAATCAATAAACAGTAAGAATAAGGTTTAACAGTGAACTCTGAGCAGTAGTTATTTGTTGAGATTATTTCATGGCATTCATCTTGTAGGAATGAATATAACTAGAGGCTTATATTGTGGTAATAATTTTTTGGGTTAATTTATTGGAATAATTTTGAGGCCACTAATTCACCCCCCTCTCAGTTATTCTAACAATAACATTAAATTTTTGATGGGTTACTTAATTTTTGGAATCATGTCTTTTTAGCAAATCAATGATGTCTTTGACTAGATAAGCAATGATAAAGGCATGATATTTTCTAGATTTCTGTGTTTGCTTGTAAGTTTGATTCATAGAAGTATGTAAACTTGTCTAATGACCCGATCATCAAAGAAGCATTGAGGACATTTGCATATGGAAGGGTGTTGGAATTGGTCCAGTAAGAGGTGTTGACATTCATTGTTTTTCATTGATGTCAACATATGTTTTAGAACAAGACAAACATACTAGTTATTAGTGTTGTGTAGATGAATGACAGAAGTGTACGAGTATTATACGATTGATTTAGAGCATGCAAAGATAGGGATGAGTAAATGGATGTGTTGTGATCTTATTTCTAAAGTCACTTGGCATAATGTTGCAGATAGACTGAGATAAAGTGGTTTTACTAAGACTGGGTACTGGACAGTGACAAAGAATTGTGACAGATTTAGTCTCTATATTTTGTAGATATCTTTGATGCAAGCATGAGTTGTGACATGCTAGCTCGAGGCATGGTAGAAGATTTTTTGGAGAATGTTTCTTATGATTCTTGGGTTTCTATGTTGTTGGTGATGTCAGCTGAAGTGTGTGATCTTGCGAAGATCTATTTGAGGCCAACTGGAGAGATGTAAGATGTCTAGAAGGTGGCGAGCATAGATTTTGGATCCTTGAATGTATTTGATGAATTGTAATTAATGTTTACTTATGTAAGGTACATTTTGTATCTTATCAAGGGTCTATTTTATTATTCGTACATTGGGGAAGTCTTAATTGGATGACCTAATTAGTTATTGTAATAGTGTATAAAGGAGAGAGCTTTTCTTGTTGAAAAGAAGTGATGTAGTGTATGCATATTGTGGAAGATGTGAGCTTTTATTTTCTAGATGTAGATAAATGGTTATGATTAAGAGACTTCATTGGAACTGATCAAGAAAAGACAGTTGCTATCAGACAATTTATTGGATTGTATATTTCATAGACATTTGTATTTCAAAAAGTGAGTCCTAAAGGTGGATTTAACCTTCTTTGGGTTGTGTGCCTTGGAAGTGAGATTTTTGTTACTCTTGACTCCTAATAGGTCTGTCCTTGAACATGGACTATGTATTGTATGTAATAATCAACTCCTAACAAAGCTAAATCTCCTAATAGGGATACTATACTTTCAGTGCATTATTTATGGGTGCTAATTCCCACCGGGTTTTTTTTTTCCCTTAACAGGGTTTCCTCAACAACAAATGGTTGTGTTATGGTATTGTTGTCAATGTGTTTAGAACTGCATTTATCATTTGGTTTTAAAGTATAAAGTTTAATTCTATTTTGCTCACAACTGATTCCTCGCCTCTTAGTTGTGTTCATGGACTATTATTATTAACAATTGGTATCATAGCTACTGGTCCTTAGAGAGAAAGATTAACAACTTGAGGTGATCCTGAAGATGGCGTACTATAGGAAGGATAGTCCAAATTTTGATCCTAAAAAATTTGACAGTTTGAAGAACAAGATGAGAACTCATTTTCTATGTTTGGGAATTGACTTCTAGATGATTACAAAGAAAGATGAGCAGAACAATACTGAAGATGAACTGGATAAATCTACTGATGATGAAAATAAATTATTTTCTTGTAACATGGTTTCAAGAGAAGCACTGATTAGTGCATTCTCTGAAGGTGAATTTACAGAGGTTAAAGATTTGGATTCTACACATAAAATTTGGTCAAGATTATAAGCACTATATGAAGGAGATAAGTTTACTAAGCAGGCGAAGTTACAGAAATGGAAGACAAAGATGGAAATGCTAAAAAAGAGAGATTATGAGAATGTTAGAGCATATGTACAGAGATTTACTAAGGTTTTTATTAGCATTAGAAACTCTGGAGGCACATACAGTGAGGAATAAGAAATTGCAAAGATACTTAGATCCCTGACACCTATTTACAAAAATAAAGTGCAAGCAATAGAAGCGATCATACCTTTGACGACGACCTTCAATCGAGAGATATTGATTGAAAATTTAACTACCTTTGAGGCAGTAGAGCTAGGAGATTAATTACCTAAGGCTGAATCAAAATTCAAGGAGACTATGCATAACAAAAAAAACTTTATCAATTCTTGTGAGCACCAACATAAGTGACTTGCGAGAAGAGCTTGGTGAATATGTTGATGATTAGGAAAAAGATACAGGAAGAAGAAAACAAGGTAGATGAAATTGTCGCCCTGATCACAAAAAGAGAAAAGAGAGGTAAGGGTAAGTTTGAAGGAAAGTTACCTCTGAAATGTTTTTCATGTAATAAAATAGGTCATTTTGCATCTAGATGTCCTACAAGGGTTCCTAAACATAAACCTAAGTTTCATAGACCTGATTATTCAAAGAATAAAGAATACTACTATGCTAGTGAAGGTGTGTCTCATGATGATGTTTTGATTACGTAAAAACATGTTTTACAAGGACCCGAAACCTTTTAAAAAAGTTTTACAAATATTCAATAAAGTTTAGTTGAAACTGTGCCAAAGCACCTAGAAAGGAAAGCAAAAAAGCCTATCCAACTAAAAGCCTTACAAAAAGTCCCACAAATTTATAATCAGTAACAGGGATAGAAAAAAAGATAGGACCATAATAAAGGATAGCTACATGCCATCCACAATGTCCTATGCTTGGATAACCATTATCTGCATCTAATTGATAGAGTTCTTGAGTTCTTCAATCTCTTTATCTTCCTTTGGACTCAGCTTCTTGGTACTAGCCCGCGTGCATTTTCTAGGTCCCATGGTTTCCTTCACCTCTTTTCCATCCTTATCCCATCTTTCATGTTCTAGCTTCTCCAAAAAAATCTTTGCATGACCAATACACACCTTTAAGCTTACAAGACATTGCTCCCCAATCTTGCGCACCATAGCCTCCAGTTTTCCCACTTTGTTGTTCAGAATGTGGATTTTTCCTGCATTGTCTTCTTCCTCCGCCTTGTCATTTATATCCTTCAGCTTTTTTTCCATGTTGAACACTTTATTCATGATTTCCACCTAGGCTTCAAATCTTCCAACTGAGTCTTTCATCTCCTCCAGACATACCGCAATAGGTTTCTCACCAATGCTAATACTTTTAATGATATTGATCTCAGATTTCATAGTTTCCATTTTCTTTTTTATATTAGCAATATAATCTAACATTTTAAACAAAGTAAAGGTAAAATCCACAAGAAAATCCTTGCTTTTATTTATGATGATGATGTTGATTATGATGAAATTGGATTTATTGCTATTAGAGATGATGAACCTATTCATGAAGAGAAAGCCCTAGTTTCACATGTTGAGAAGAAATATGAATGGATCATACACAGTGGTTGTTCACATCATATGACTGGTGATAGAAATAATTTTGTTCAAATAAACATATATGATGGTGGTGTAGTCAGATTTGGTGACAATACTCCTAAGTTTATCATTGGAGTTGTATCTATTTCTTTGGATGGTAAGACTAATACTGTTGATGTACTGCTTGTTGATGGACTTAAACATAATTTGTTAAGTGTTGGAAAAATTGTAGACAAGGGTTATCAATTGAAGTTCATTGATGGGAAACATTTTATCAGAAGTAAGACAAGAGAGTTGATTGCATCTGGTACTAAATCAAGAGGTAATATATTTGATTTGAATACTTCTGAGGCTTCATGTTTTGTTGCAAAGATTGATGACAGTTGGTTATGGCACAAAATATTTTTTCATGTGAATTTTGTTAATATTATGAAGGCTAGTATAACTAATGCTATTAGAGACCTAATGAAGATTGTGAAACCATCTAACACCATGTGTAGAGAATGTGTAACGGGGAAAAAAACTAGAAGCATTTTTCAAAGCAAATCTTACTCAGCTAAAGGAAAGTTGGATTTGGTGCATACAAATATGTGTGGTTCTACAAGAACAAGATCTTATTATGGTGAGAGGTATTTCATACTTTTTTTTGATGAATTTTCTAGAATGATGTGGGTTGCATTTCTTAGATAAAAGTTCGAGGCTTTTGATAAGTTAATATTTTTAGAGCTGAAGTTGAGAATTAATCTAGTTTAAAGATAAGATGTTTGAGATCAGACAGAGGTGGAGAGTTTACTTTAGATATGTTTAATAACTACTATGAACAAAATGGAATATATAGAAAAACATCAACTCCTAGAACACCACAACAAAATGAGATTGCAGAGCAAAGAAATAGACCAATATTAGATGCTACTAGAACTATGTTTCTGGAAGGAAATGTGTCACATGTTCATTGGAGAGAATCTGTTGGTTCTATTGTTTACACCTTGAACAAAATTGAGATTAGAGAAGGTACAAGTAAGACTCCTTATGAACTATGGTTTAATCATACTCCTACTGTAAAATATTTTAGAATATTTGGTAGTAAATGTTATATCAAAAGAGATGATGAGATAGGAAAGTATCATGCTAGAAGCAATGAAGGGATCTTCCTTGGATATTCCACTAAAAACAAAGCTTCCAAATATTTTAATCTGATATTGAGAAAGATAATTGAAAGTGCTAATGTGAGGATTGATGAGAATTTTCAGATTCAGGAAAGAGTATATGATTATAGTCAGAAATCAGAAAAAAGAGAAGTGATTGCAAATGCAGAAGAACCTTTTGAGGTTGAGCAGAAAATTGAGGTATGTTTGAATGATTCTATTGAAAATAAAAAGACACCAAGGTATGTAAAGAAAAACCATCCTAAAAATCAATCATTGGTGATGCTAATAAATGAATGATGACAAGATCTAGACTAAGGAATGCAATTTGTTTAATTTCTCAAGTTGAACCTAAATCTACTGATGAAGCTTGTAGAGATGAATCTTCGACTAAGGCAATACAGGAAGAGTTGGAACAGATCAAGAAGAATAACACTTGGGAATTGGTTTCTAGACCTAAAGACAAAAATGTAACAGGAACTAAATGGGTTTTCGGAAACAAGATGGATGAGGAAGGAACAATGGTAAGAAATAAAGAAAGACTAGTTTGTAAAGGATACTCACAACAAGAAGGCATAGAATTTGAAGAGACATTTTCTCCTATTGCTAGGTTAAAGTAGTAAGATTATTTCTTGCTTATGCTACACACAAAGACTTTAAAGTATATCAAATGGATGTGAAACCTACATTTCTAAATAGAGATCTAGAGGAAGAGGTATATATTGAGCAACCTGATGGATTTCCTCTGATAGAGAATGAAGACATGATTTGTAAACTGAAGAAAGCATTGTATGGACTAAAATAGGCACCCAGAGTATGGTATGCAAGATTGGATAAGTATCTACCGAGTCTTGGTTTTAGGAAAGGTAATGTCCACAGTAATTTATATTTGAGAACTAGTAAAGAAGGAATTTTGATAGTTGAAGTTTTTGTAGATGATATTATCTTTGGAGGCAATGATGAGATGAGTAAGAAGTTATCTAAGGAAATGGAAAATGAATTTTAGATGTCCATGATAGGTGAAATGAATTTTTTCCTTGGCTTACAAATTAATCAGATTAAATATGGAATTTTCATTTCTCAGAGTAAGTATCTTAAGGAAATGTTGAAGAAACTTGGAATGGAAGATTATAAACCTGTTGGGACACCCATGGTGAGTGGCTATAAACTTACTAATACTGATGAGAGTCATATTTTTTTTCAGACAAAGTACAACTTGATGATTGGAGGCCTACAATATCTAACTCACACTAGACCAGATATTGCAAATGTAGTTGGAATTGTGGTGAGATCTCAAGAAGATCCTAAAGAGACACACCTTGCTACTTTGAAAAGAATTTTCAGATACTTGAAAGGAAAAATAGAGTATGGATTATGGTATGAAAAATCTGATGATTTTTCTTTACATGCTTATACTGATGTTGATTGGGCAATTAGTGTGGATGATAGAAAGAGTACAAGTGGAGGAGCATTTTTCCTTGGAAAAGGCTTGTTTCATAGTTAAGTAAGAAGCGAGATTGTATAGCTCAGTCTACTGTTGAGTCATAATATGTTGCTACTGCTATTAACTGCACTCAGATTGTTTGGATGAAGCAAATGATGAAAAATATTGGACTAACTTTTGAAGAGCCAGTGGTTATCCATTGTGATAACACTAGCACAATTAATATGTCAAAGGATCTAGTGATGCGTTCTAAAACTAAGCATATATCTATAAAGTATCATTTCTTGAGGGACAAGGTAGCAGAGAAGGAGATCAAACTGGAGTACATAAGTACAAAGGAACAAATTGCTGAAATATTTACTAAACCTTTTGCAAAAGATGCTTTTGAGTATCTTAGAAGAATGCTTGGGTGAGAGCTCCTCCTTGCGTTAATTAATTGATGTAGGAATGCATTAGTCCAGTGGATTTCAGAGCTATATCATTTTATGGACTTGATTCTTAGATCTACTCCTTATGGGGAGTGATTGCAGGAACATAATAACTAAATTTGGGTAATTTTGCACCTAAGATGAGATGGTCACAAAAAGGATAATGGAATCATTTTCCATTGATGTCAAAGGGGGAGAGGTTTGGTGTAAAAATCCCTACTATTTTGGGGAGAGGTTCAGGAAGGATTGTGTTGAGGATATTGAGAATATTGTATTGAGATGCGTACTTTTAGGTTGATGGATTTTATCATATGTTGCCATCAATGCCAAAGGGGGATATTGTTGGAATTGGTTCAGTGAGAGGTGTTTACATTCATTGTTTGTCATTGATGTCAACATATGTTTCCGAAGAAGACACACATACTACTTATTACTGTTGTGTAGGTGATAGACATAACTATACGGGTACTGTATAGTTGATTCAAAGAATGAAAAGATATGGATGAGTACAAGGAGGTGTTGTGATCTTATTTCTAAGGTCTCTTGGCATAATGTTACAAATAGAGTTAGATAAAGTTGTTTTTACTGAAGACTAGGTACTGGACAGTGACAGAGAATTGTGACAGAGTTAGTCTCTGTATTTTGGAGATATCTTTAATGCAAGCGTGAGTTGTGACCCAAAAGATTAAGGTGTGGTAGAAGACTTGTTGGATAATGTTGCTTATGATTATTAGGTTTCTATTTTGTTGGTGATGTCACTTGAAGTGTGTGATCTTGCAAAGATCTATTTGAGGCTGATTAGAGAGATGTACCGTGTCTAGAAGGTGGTGAACATGGATTTCAAATCCTTGAATGTATTTAATGAATTGTAATTAATTTTTACTTGTGTAAGGTACCATGTGTATCTTAGCAAGGGTATATTTTATTATTTGTACATTAAGGAAGTCTTAATTGGCCAACCTAATTGGTTATTGTAATAGTATATAAAGGAGAGATCTTTTCTTGTTGAAAATAAGTGATGTAGTGTATGTATATTGTGAAAGCTGTGAGCTTGTGTCTTCCGATTGTAGAGAAGAGGTTGTGACTGAGAGACTTCATTGGAACTGACCAAGCAAAGATAGTTGTGATTAGACAATTCATTGGATTTTATATTTCATATACATTTTTATTTCAAACAGTGAACCATGAAGGTGGATTTAACCTTCTTTAGGCAGTGTGCCTAGGTAGTGAGCCTTTTTTACTCTTGAATCCTAACAAGGTTTGTCCTTTAACAAGGACTATGTACTGTATGTAATAATCAACCCCTAATAGGGCTAAATCTCCTAATGAGGGATACTATACTTTCAATGCATTATTTATGGGTGCTAATTCCCACCGGGGTTTTTCCCTTAACAAGGTTTCCTCGACAACAAATGGTTGTGTTATGTTATTGTTATTAATGTGTTCAGAACTACATTTATCATTTGGTTTTAAAGTATAAAGTTTAATTCCATTTGGCTCACAACTGTTTCCCCCCCTCTTAGTTGTATTGGTGGACTATTATTATTAACAAAGGGATCATATCTTTTTCTGTTTATGAAAACATAGACCTTGGACATTTAGATCTTTCATATCTCAATGCTAAAATCTATTTGCAACATTGAATCTGACGAAAGCGGTATTCATATTCTCATGGTTTGCAAATCTCACTAGTGAGGGTTGTATTATTTTTGTTCTTGAAATATAAAGGAAGGAGGTATTCAGATCATCATGGTTTTCAAATCTAACTAGTGAGGGTTGTACCTTTTCAGGTTCCAAAAATCTCAATGATGAAAAATAACACATGCCTTCAAAAGTGTCAATTTGGTGCATTCATATAGATTAGTCTTGAATTTTAGTTTTTATGAGATTTTCCTTAATCAAGGGGTGGAAAGTTAATCATGGTTATATCAACAAAGTCCATAACCACAATATACCATTAAATCTATGATTCATCCAATGTTCAATGCTACATCAATGATATCATCGTTATGCATCTCCTCACCTAGGGGCAACCTAATCATTTGATCATCTAGGGGAAACCTAACTCTGTCCATCACCTATACCTATATCTACACATAAATCATATCAAATTTCCATAGCTATAAGACTCACACCATAAATGTTCCATAGGAAAACCTATTTTTCAATCAAATCAAGTATCAATAAGTCAAATCATCCCATTGATAATTTAACGTCAATCATTTATCCTATCATCTATTTTCTCATCTTGAGTGCATCAAATTTTCCAACTCTAGATCTTGAGAAAGGAAAATCAATCCATCAACCTACCTATCCTAACATATTGACATCAATACAACATCAACTGAGTGATTATGACTGACATCATTGATAAAATATAACTGATTAAATGTTTGAAGATATTAAGTTGATGATCATGCAAGACATTAAATCAGTTAATGTATTGTATTGTCATTGATGTCAACTTGATATAATGTGTATGGTCATGGACATGCTGCCAAAGAATTAAAAAAAACCGATGAATCAAAGACTATGCTATTAGTAATGCATATAAGTCAAGCATTCACAAAGTGACTATATACACCGATAGAGTGCACACCGACGGTCAAAGTAAAAGATCAAATTCACAGTGTTACCCAATGAGAAAATGCATAGCATTACCAATGAGAAAAGTCATAGTGCTGCCCGATGATCAAAGCACTGAGTAACCTGACGAAAAGAAATACAGTGTTGCCCGACAGACGGAGATCCCAAAGACAACTGAAGTGACACCGATGGAATAGTCAGTTATCACCGATGACTAACCGAAGTGTGTACTAACAGAACAGAGAGTTCAGAAATGACAAAATGCTTAGCTGTTAAGAGCTATAAATAGACTTAATTGATACTTATCATTGTTTTAATTAACAAGATAAAGCCAAGGATAAGTAATGGATTTAAAGCTGCTTTGTCCAGCTAGCAAGAAGATATCTTTGAGATAAAACTAGAGTTTTCTTTAAATATAATTGGTGAGAATTGTGGATCACACCTAGAATCAAGAAAGCCAAGAAATGGTGAAACATGTCTATAAAGAGACAAACCCAATTCATTACGAAGGGTACAGGGTGAACAAGAGAAGAGAGAATAGATGCTGAAGAGATTCTGAAGGAGAAAAAAGTCTTCATTCAGACCTGATCAACAAGCTAAGGAAAGAGCTAGATTCTGCAGACACTGAAGAACAGTGAAACAACATCATAGAGTAGGACAATGTGGAGCAAAGGTATTGAATTGATTATATTGATCAGAGAGGTAATGTACTTACAATAGATTTGAAAATCTACGATTCAAGTTGTATGTGTGAACATATCACTTTAATGTTTCATTTTAACCATTAAAGCATCACGTCTCTTAACCGAGCAGGACTTAAAAGCCTTTTGTAGTTGAGATACAGCCCAAGGAGTATCAAAAAGTTTAATCATAGAAAGCAGCATTGGATATGCCTGATACCTATTGACAGGCCAAGTGAGTGTTTGATCAAGGATGGTAGCATTAGATGCCATATACTAGGTGACAAACCATCTTTTAAATCCTCTAACAAGGTCACACCTAACAATGTGTTTGTAACCTTTAACAGGGTTGGATCTTAACCAAGCTCACTTAAGAAGAGTGAAAATTTGGTGTACCAGTCCCAGTGGTTTTTCCCTTAATAGGGTTTCCACATTAAAAATCCATGTGTTATATGTTTATGTTTCATTACTTTACTATTTTACATTTCACATATGCAATTCTAGATTGATCGGTATACTCTAGCTATTTACCGTGTTTCGGTAAATGAAAGATTGCTTATCAATAAACATACAGAAGAGAGGTTTACAAAGAATTATGAAAAGTAGTAAATTGTTGTAAGTATTTCAAGGCATTCATCTTGTAGGACTGAGTATAACTAGAGGCTTAAAAGTGGTAATAAGTTTTAAGGGTTGATTTAAGGATTAATTTTTGAGGCCACTGATTCACCCCCCTCTCATTTATTACTAACAATTGGTATCAAAGCTTGTGTTCTTAGAAGGAAGGTTTCAAGACCTAAGCTAAAGATCACAAGATGAACAAATGAGATGTTCCCAAGTTGAACAAAGAAAATTTTGCTTCATGGAAAAGTAGAATAAGACTCCACTTATAAGGTATTGGAAATGATGTTACTCAATACTTAGATACTAAATATGTGTTGCCCACAGGTGCACCCACAGTTGAACAAATCAGAGAGAAGCATGAACACAACTACACGATGATAGAGCTTGCTTCCTCACTCTCCGATGCTGAATTTGAAGATGTCAAAACCTGCAAGACTGCAAAGCAGATGTGGGAAAAATTGATGCTTGTACATAGTGGTGACAAGAATGTTTTGAGAGCCAAGGAAGAAAGCCTTAGAGGAAAGTTTGATGATCTCAAAATGAAAGAAGGTGAAAGCATCATATAGTACAACACAAGAATCAAAGAGGTAGTCAATGCTATCCGAAGAGTTGGAGGTGTACTAGAAGAAGATATAGTGGTAAGTAAAATTCTAAGAACCTTATTGCCTACTTATGCTATTAAAGTATTTGCCATACAAGAAATGAGAGTAGTAAAAAATAGCAATGTTACTCTAGATAGTTTGATTGGAAGACTAATTTCATTTGAGATGAATAAATTTGATAATAGTGTCTTACCAAACATAGAGTCTGCATTGAAATCTTCTTTGAGAATAAGTAAATCAAGTCATAAACACACTATGAGAAAAGATAGTGATAGTGAAAGTGAAGAAGAATATCTTGATGAAATTGAAGCACTTATGGCTAGAAGAATGCAGAGAGGCAAAGGTAAATACAAAGGTAAATTACCACTTGTTTTTTTTAATTGTAAAGAGATTGGAAACTTTGCTGCAAGATGTCCTAACAGAAGAAAAGATGAAAGAATTAATGACAGGTCATTTAAAAATAAGTATGACAGAGGTGATTACAGAAGAAACCGACAATCAGAAATAAGAGATACCCAAGACTAAAATGACAAAGGAAAGAAGGCTAGTTACCCAGCTAAATGTAAAGATGATGATACTACCACCGAATCTGATGAAGACATTAAGATGTTGTTTTTGGCAGTAAAAGATGATTCAAATGATGATGAAGAAAGGTATGTAGAAACTAAACTCATATCTGAAGTTGGTAAAAATGATGTCTGGATCATAGATAGTGGCTACACTCACCACATGACCGGTGACAAACAAAAATTTGAGACTTTTGAATACTATAATGGTGGATCAGTAAGAATGGGTAATGACACACCTTGTCCAGTTGAAGGTAGAGGAACCATAATGTTGAATAACCTGATAAAATGTGAAAATGCTTATTGGGTAAAAGGATTGAATCATAATATATTGAGTGTTTCTCAGTTGAATAATTCAAGTCATAGAGTAGCATTTGAAAATAAGAAGGAAAAGATCTTCAATGAATTAGGAAACCTGATTGGTACCGGTGAGCAGACAAAAGGTAACTTATTCTATCTGAATGATACCAACACCACTTGCTTAATGGATAGAAACAAAGACATATGGTTGTGGCACAAAAGATTGTGTCATGTGAACTTTGACAACATGATAAAGATAAGCAAAAAGAGAAATGTAAGAGGCTTACCGACGATGACCAAGCCTGTCAATATCATGTGTAATAATTGTCAAAAAGGTAAGATGACAAAGTCTAGTTTCAAAAGTAAAACCCATATGTCTAATGCCATTCTAGAATTAGTCCATACTGACCTATGTGGACCCATGATGACAAAGAGTTATTATGGAGATATATATTTTATTCTCTTTGTTGATGATTACTCTAGAATGATGACAGTTATGTTTCTAAAAGATAAATATGAAGCATTCAAGATGTTTAAATGGTACAAGGCAATGGTTGAAAAAAAAAGTGGTAAAAAACTGAAATGCTTAAGATCAAATAGGGGAGGGGAATTTATTTCAGATGAATTCACTAACTTTTTTAATGAGCATGGAATCAAAAGACAAGTCTCTACACCAAGAACACCACAACAGAATGGAATTTCTAAAAGAAGGAACAAATCCATAGTTGATTGTGCAGGGACACTGATGATATAGAAAGGCATCACCCAATCTTCTAGAGAGAAGGTGTCAGTACTTATGTTTACACATTAAACAAAGTACAATTTAAGAAAGACACCAAGAAGACACTTTATGAGCTATGGTATGGATACACACCCAATGTAAGTTACTTCAAAATTTTTGGCAGTCAATATTATATCTTAAAAGATGATAGAAATGGAAAACTTGAATCCAAGAGTGATGAAAGAATATTTCTAGGGTATTCCACCAAGAGCAAGGCTTATAAATGTCTCAATAAAGCCTCTAACAAAATTGTTGAAATTGCAAATGTAAAGATAGATGAATTTGCAGAGAAGAATGAAAAGGAAAGCACAAAAGAACCAGAGGACTACAAAAGGTTTGTTTATAATGAAGAACCTGACACTCTACCTGACCAACAATGTAGAGCTCTTGAGCAATAGATCATTGCACCTGAGCATCAGGCTGAAAATACCGATGATCAAGATATTGCTCACAATGATGCACAAAGTAATAGAGAACAGAATGAAGGACAAAATTATGATGAAGATCATAGACAAAGATCTGAACCTGTACTTGCTAGATATGTCAGAAGGAACCATCCACATAACCAGATCATTGGAGACAAGAAGGCTAGTTTGAGAACCATAAGTAAGTCTCTAAATACAAGATGTCTTATTTGTGATTATGAGCCCAAATCTGTCAATGCTACACTTGATAATGATGAATGGATTAGTTCTATGAATGAGGAAATTGAAAAGATAGAGAAAAAAAAGACATGGACACTTATATCGAGACCAGATGATAAGAATGTCATTGGTACAAAATGGATATTTAGGAATAAACTAAATGGGAATGGAGAAGTCACCAGAAATAAAGAAAGACTAGTATGCAAGGGGTATGTACATGAAGAAGGGATTGACTATGGAGAGACCTTTGCACCCATTTCTAGGCTAGGAGTAAGAATATTCCTTGCTTATGCTGCATGTAAAGGATTCAAGGTATATCAAATGGATGTTAAGTCTGCATTCCTAAATCGAATACTTGAAGAAGAGGTATACATTAAACAACCAGAAGGGTTTGTTGATCCAGACAAAAGGGACATGGTATGTAGACTACAAAAAGCCTTGTATGGATTGAAACAAGCACCCTGATCATGGTATGAAAGACTTCATTCCTATCTTATAAGTATTGTATTTGGAAGGACTAGTGAAAATAGTAATCTTTATTTGAAGGAATTTACTGATGCTAACATTTTGATTGCTGAGATATTTTTTGATGAAATCATATTTGGAGGCAATGATATGCTATGAAAATCATTTGCAAATGAAATGAGCAAAGAGTTTGAGATGTCTATGTTTGGAGAGATCAAGTTATTTCTTGGTCTACAGATCATGCAACAAGACGAAGGTAATTTCATTACACAATCCAAATACATCAAAAAAGTACTGAAAATATTCAAGATGGAAGAGTCCAAACCAGTTGGAACACCGATGGAAACTGGATGTAAGCTAACAAAGGAGGACAAGTCATCAGAGGTAAATCAGAATTTGTACAAATCTATGATTGGAAAACTCATGTGTGTTGTACATACTAGACCAGATATTGTACATGCAGTAGGAATAGTTGCAAGATTTTATGCTAATCCCAAAGAATCACATATGACTACTGTGAAAAGAATCCCAAGATATCTGAAGATTACCAAGGAATATGGCTTATGGTATAGAAGAGAAGGAAAATTTGAACTTAAGGTCTTTATCGACGCTGATTGGGCTGGAAATATTGATGACCGAAAGAGCACAACTAGAGGAGCACTCTTAATGGGTGACAAACTTATCACATGGATCAGCAAGAAACAAGGATGCATCTCTTAGTCTACAACAGAAGCAAAGTATGTTGCTGCTGCTGCAAGATGCTCAAGTATTGCATGGATCAAACAGTTACTAGAAGGTATGCATATGAAAATTCTTGAACTAGTAATTATCTATTGTGATAATACCAGTGCAATAAACATTTCAAAGAATCCAGTCATGCATGGTAAAACAAAGCATATTTCCATCAAGTATCATTATTTGAGAGAACAAGTTCAAGCAAAGGAGGTGATACTTGAATATGTGCAATCAAAGGAACAATTGGCCAATATCTTCACAAAGCCACTACCTTAGGATGCATTTGAATACTTGAGAAAGAGACTAGGGGTCAGACCCTTGTCTACTAGTTAGTAAAATGACTAGAAGACTGCATCAGCCTACATATTATAAGAATATAATTCATGTTGATGCAAGCAGAGAGATGGAATTCAAAGATAAATCTATACAAAACAAGGTATTTATCTACTCCGAGTGCTAGATTTATTGTATTGCCGATGGATTGGGAAATTCAAGGAGTATATTATGGATAGAAAGGACCCGTTTGGCATTACTGTGAAAAATATTTGTTTGGCATTGCTGGCAAAGGGAGAGATTATATCTATTATCACTTAAGGGAGAGATATTATCACTTTAGGGAGATATTACATCCATGGGAGAGTTTATACATAAAGGAGAGATGTAACAAGAAAGGGAGAGTACATACAAAGGAAAATAATTGCTGACAAGAGACATCAAAAGAAAAGAGAATAGTCAAAGGGAGAGAGTTTGACATAGAAAAAGAACACATCACATCAGAGAATGAAAGATTCTACATATATCTAGTGAAGGGATTGAAGACAGAGAGAAAGATGCAAGAATCAAATCTAAGTTGTATGAACTTACCGAGGACCAGCTATTTGTATCAGTTATAGTACATAAGATTGATAGTTTGATGAACTTCAAATGTTATATTTAATATTGTATTAGTTATAATAAAGTGTGATAATGTAGTGTGTTTCCATCAATGCCAAAGGGAGAGATTGATGAACTATAACTGATTGAATGTTTGAAGATGTTAAGTTGATGATCATGCAAGACATTAAATCAGTTAATGTATTGTATTGTCATTGATGTCAACTTGATATAATCATTATGCATCTCCTCACTTAGGGGAAACCTATTCATCTGATCATCTAGGGGAAACCTAACTCTGTCCATCACCTATACCTATATCTGCACATAAATCATATAAAATGTCCATAGCTATAAGCCTCACACCATCAATGTTCCATAGGAAAGCCTATTTTTCAATCAAATCAAGTATCAATAAGTCAAATCATCCCATTGATAATTTAACGTCAATCATTTATCCTATAATCTATTTTCTCAGCTTGAGCGCATCAAATTTCCCAACTCTAGATCTTGAGAAAGGAAAATCAATCCATCAACCTACCTATCCTAACATATTGATATCAATACATCATGAATTGAGTGATTATGACTGACATCATTGATGAACTATAACTGATTGAATGTTTGAAGATGTTAAGTTGATGATCATGCAAAACATTAAATTAGTTAATGTATTGTATTGTCATTGATGTCAACTTGATATAATCTGTATGGTCATGGACATATTGCCAAAGACTTAAAAAAAAATGATGAATCAAAGACTATGCTATCAGTAATGCATATAAGTCAAGTATTCACAAAGTGACTATATACACCGGCAGAGTGCACACCGACAGTTAGAGTAAAAGAGCAAATTCACAGTGTTACCCAATGAATGAATGCACAGCATTACCGATGAGCAAAGTCATAGTGTTGCCCGAAAATCAAAGCACCGAGTAACCCGACAGAAAGAAATACAGTGTTTCCCAATAGATGGAGATCCTGAAGACAACTGATGTCACACTGATGGAACAGTCAGTTATCACCGATGACTAACTAAAGTGTTGACCGACAGAACAAAAAGTTTAGAAACGACAAAATGCTTAACTATCAAGAGATATAAATAGACTTAACTGATACTTATCATTATTTTAATCGACAAGATAAAGCCAAGGATAAGTAATGGATTTAAAGTTGCTTTGTCCAGCTGGAAAGAAGATCTCTTTGAGATAAAACTAGAGTTTGCTTTAAATCTAATTGGTGAGAATTGTGGATCACGCCAAGAATCAAGAAAGCCAAGAAATGGTGAAACATGTCTATAAAGAGACAAAACCAATTCATTACGAATGGTATGGGGTGAACAAGAGAAGATATAATAGATGCTGAAGAGATTCTAAAGGAGAAGAAATTCTTCAATCAAACCTGATCAACAAGCTAAGGAAAGAGCTAGATTCTGTATACATCGACGAACAATGAAACAACATCATAGAGCAAGACAATGTGGAGCAAAGGTATTGAATTGATTATATTGATCAGAGAGGTAATGTACTTACAATAGATCTAAAAATCTATGATTCAAGTTGTATGTGTGAACAAATCACTTTAATGTTTTAGTTTAACCATTGAAGCATCAATTCTCTTAACTAAGCAGAACTTAAAAGTCTTTTGTAATTGAGATACATCCCAAGGAGTATCAAAAAGTTTGATCATAGAAAGTAGCATTGGATATGCCCGATACCTATTGATAGGCCAAGTGAGTGTTTGATCAAGGATGATAGCATTAGATGCCAGAAAATAGGTTACAAACTATCATTTAAATCCCCTAACAATGTTGTACCTAACAGTGTGTTTGTAACCTTTAACAGGGTTGGCTCTTAACCGAGCTCACTTCAGAAGAGTGAAAATTTGGGGTACCGGTCCCAGTGGTTTTTACCTTAATAGGGTTTCCACGTTAAAAATCCATGTGTTATATGTTTATGTTTTATTACTTTACTATTTTACATTTCACATATGCAATTCTGGATTGATCGGTATACTCTAGCTATTTACTGTGTTTCAGTAAATGAAAGATTGCTTATCGGTAAACATACAGAAGAGAGGTTTACAAAGCATTCCAACAAGTAGTAAATTGTTATAAGTATTTCAAGGCATTCATCTTGTAGGACCGAGTATAAATAGAGGCTCAAAAGTGGTAATAAGTTTTAAGGGTTGATTTAAGGATTAATTTTTGAGGCCACTGATTCACCCTCCCCCCCTCTCAGTTATTACTAACAATCATGTGATATCCAAACATCATCAATTTATCTAAAATATCAATAATATTTTATCAATCATCAAATTATCTCATGATCGGGGCATTTTCAAATTGATTTTATTAGGAAACAAATCAAAATTTCCCAAACTCCACCAAACTATCCAAAATCATTTCGAATCATTTCCCGAGGGGGCATCATATCCACATCAAGGATTAAAATCAAGGATTTATATCATATTTTTTTCATCATGAGGGCATCATATAAGGTTTTTCATCAAAATCAGTGGCATCAATGAATCAGTCATTAAAATCTATTCGGGCATCAGTGAATCAAGCATTGAAAATTCTTTGAACTAACGTGCTTCACACATTGATTCAAAGAGGGGAATTTGTAGACACCTAATTTTGGTCAAGAAAAATCAAAGAAAGAGAAAAGTGAGAAATCAAGAAAAATCATGGATTAATTGAATAATCAAATCCTTTTGGATTAATTAAATCAAAATGATCAAATAATTATGCAATTGATTTTAATCAATTAATTGTATGGTTAAATAAAATTAAATCCAACCCCTTTAAGGATGCACATGAATAAATTAAATCAATAAAATTAATTAATTAATTCCTTATATTCCTCACCCATCACATGGGACAAATCAAAATCAATCAATGAGGATTAAGGATTAAGATCACATGGATCAAGACCAAATTTATTCTCCATCACACATTAGAATTGCATCTTTGATGGAAGATCATCTTGGGTTCATGGAAATCCTATATCAACCAAAAATATGTTTTCTTTTGAGCTCGGTAACTTGTGGGAGACTTTTGGTAAACTGTTCGGTAACTATTCTGGAGTCCTTGGTTAAAGGCTCGGTTCACTATGCTACTCAGTTACTATTCTTGGCTTGGTTTCACCAAACAGTCTCGATGGCTATTTCTGTTTTCTCGATGGTTTCCTATTTCCTATATGATTGAGTGGGTTTTGTTTTGTTGGATATTTGTGTTGACATGTGAATTTAATTTTGGTCATAGTATTAATGTGAGATCTCTCATTAGGAAATGTGCGAACCTAAATATGGGTCATTTCTTTCTCCAATGCTAGATCTTTAAGATCTTTTGGGGGCTGAGATTTTTGGTAATCTCTTGTATAAATGTAGAGATCTGTCTTAGGTTTAGGGTAGTATCCTTTGTAGAAATTTGGAGTAGTGAGATTTAGGAAGAAGAAACTAGAGATTGTGGATCTCAAAAGTATAAGGATTATTCTATAATAGATTCTGAATGTATTGGCTGTAATTGGGAAGGCCTTACATCCTAACATGTATGAAGTTTGATGAAATAATAGAAAGTATCTATATTCCTTCTCTCCTTCTATGTGTTTGAGCTCCCAGGTTGTGATTCCATAAGTAGGTTTGGTGTTTGGGAGTTCCTTTGGACTTAAGTACTAACCCCTCCTTATGTCAGGTGTTATCGGAGCGAGGTTGGATATGAGGTTCCTTCCTGTAAATCCTAGTTGGTTATTTTTTGTGGTGTATAAGATTGAAACTTGACCTACAATTGCAAAGGGTTTAAAGATGGTTCATGGGAAGCGAAATGAAAATTTAGGCTTAGCTGATATGCTAAGATAAATTGCTACTAGATTAGAAGATGTTGAGATAAACCAACACCGAGGAAGACATCTTGAGGATGTTAGTGATGCTGAATCTGAGGAAGTACCAGAGGAAGCCACACCTACACCTAAATTAGATCAAGGAGAGGAAATATTCATGTAAGCATTGACAAGTTTAAAGTCTACACCACAATTTAATCCTCTTGAGTATAGTGGAAAGAAGGATTTAGATGAATTGATAGAATGGATAACTGAGATGGAGAAATAATTTGAGTATGAGAACATATCAGAGGAGAAAAAGTTGAAGATTTCAAGCACAAAATTGAAAGGTCATGCATCCTTATGGTGGGATCACCTACAATTGGACTAAAAGAAGAAAGGTAAAGACAAAATCAAGGTATGGGATAAGATGATAAATAAGTTGAAGGTAAAGTTTCTACCTTGTGATTATTAGATTAACCTAATTAGGAGAATGCAAAGTTTGAAGTAGAAAGATAGCTCTGTGAAGGATTACACCTATATATTTTATAGGTTAGATATTAGATCTGGACATGATGAAAATGAGGTGGAAAGAATTGCAAAATACCTGAATGGATTAAGGAGTTCTATTTAAGAAGAGATCAATTTAGTAAAGATGGAGAGTATTGAGGAAGCTTATCAGTTTGCCCTAAAAGCTGAGGAGAAATTGAATAAAATACATGAGAAATAACAAAGAGGAAGAGGTGGTATATTCCAAAGAGGAAGAGGTAGATCTTATGGTGAAAATAGTAGATCTGATCAAGACAAGATAAATCAAGACAAAGGAAAGACCGAGTGGAAAGGTGGAATTTCATTCAAAGGAAGAGGTAATTACTCCCGAGGTGGATATGGAAGAAGAGGATTCCAATGAACTTGTTACGATTGCGGAGAAGAGGGACACAGATCATTTGAATGCACACATGCAATAAAGAAGGTTGGTAGTAGTAGAAATGATTTGGTGTAATATTATTCACCGAATGAAACTGAGAAGGAAGGAAACCTGATGGTTAGAAGAATATTGTGGAGTGAAAATAATAAGAAATATTATGTAAGAAAGAGTTTGTTCAAGACCACATATAGAGTTGCAGATTATTGATAGTGGAAGCTCAAAGAATCTGGCATCCAAGGAAATGGTTACAAAGTTGGAGTTGGAAAGATTGAAGCACCCAAAGACGTATCAAATTTCATGGATCAAGAATGAGCATATACTTATGGTATGTGAACAATGTTTTGTGAATTTAAAAAATGGAAAGTATTATGATAAGGTGTTGTATGATATTATGCCTATGGATTGTTGTCATATTTTGTTGGGTAGACCTTGGAAATATGATAGACATGCTATACATAATGGAAGATTGAACAAATATACTATTTGGGTTGATGGTAAGAGGAAAATATTGTTACCTTTGGTTGAAGAATCTATTGGTTAGATATGTACATCTGTGAAAGTTTTTTTGATGGAAGGTAGACAGTTTGTTAAGGATCTAAGGAAAAATGATGGCTGTTATGCTTTGATTCCTAACAAACCAAGTGAGAAAATAGTAGATAAAGCTCTTGAATAGGTTAACAACTGAGTAAAAGGAGATCATTTCAGATAATGTACCCGATGGTTTTCCATCGATGAGAAATATTAGTCATTATATGGATCTGATTCCTGGAGCTATTTTTGTAAACAAGGCACCACACCGATTGACACCAACCGAGAATGAAGAACTCAACCGACAAGTTCATTATTTTTTGTAGAATGGAGAATAGAAAATGTGTACTGATTCAAGAGCTATTAAGAAGATAATAGTTAAGTATCAGTTTCCTATACTGAGAATGGATGATGTAATAAATTGTTTGAGTGGAGCAAAATATTTTATTAAGATTGATTTGAAGAGTGGATATCATCATATTAGAATCCAAGAAGGTTATGAATGTAAGTCTGGTTTTAAGACAAAATAAGGTTTGTATGAATAGTTGGTTATGCCTTTTGGTTTAACTAATGTACCAAGTACTTTTATGAGGCTAATGAATGAGGTTCTGAAGAAATTCTTGAGTAAATTTATGATTATGTACTTGGATGAAATTTTGATATTCATTAAGATCAAAGAAGATCATTTGTTTCACATTAGATAGGTATTGCAGTTATTGAAAGAGGAAAAGCTGCTGATTAATTTGAAAAAGTGTTCCTTCATGAAAGAACTTGTGTATTTAGGATTTGTGATTTTAGCTGATGGACTGAAGATTGATCTTGAGAAGGTTGAAGTGATACTGGATTGGCCTACACCTCAGAATGTCAGTAAATTAAGATCATTTCATGGATTAGCAAGTTTTTATCGAAAGTTTATTAGAAATTTTGGTTCAATTTGCAATGCTATGACTGAGACAATAAGAGGAGATAAGAAAGAATTCAAGTGGACACATGAAGCTGATAAGAGTTTTGAGACTTTGAAACATAAGGTTGTTGAATTGCTTGTATTAGCCTTACCTAATTTCAAAGGTATGCCAAGTTGAATGTGATGCAAGTGGTAGTGCATTAGGAGCTGTGTTGAGTCAAGAAGGTAAACCTGTTGCTTTCTTTAGTGATAAGTTGAATGATGCTAAAAGGAGATATTTTGTTCATGATGAAGAGTTCTATGCTATTGTTCAATCCTTGAAGAAAATGAGAAATTATTTGATGCTGAGTGAATTTGTGTTGTATATTGATCATAAGGATTTATAGTATTTGGGTAGTCAAAATAAGTTGAATCAGAGACATATGAAATGGGTAGAGTATTTGCAAAATTATACATTTGTGATAAAGCATAAGAGTGGAGTATCCAACCGAGTTGTTGATGCATTAAGTAGAATAAGATCTTTGCTGAATGAAATAAGAATTTAGGTTCCTGGTTTTGATGATATGAAGAATTTATATGAAACCAACCCTGATTTTTCTGAGCCATGGAGAATGTACAGAGCATCTATTCCAGATCAATCGAGTAGGTTTGAAGACTATTTCATTCAAGAAGATATGTTGTTCAAAGGAATTTAGGTGTGTATACCAAGAGGATCAATGAGAACCAATTTGATAAAGAAGAAGCATAGTAGTAGTTTGGTTGGACATTTTGGCATTGATAAGACATTGAGTTTACTTAAGGAAAGGTATTTTTGGCCTTAGTTGTATAAGGATGTTCAGAAATTTTTGAAGAGTTGTGTAGTTTGTCAAGTTGAAAAATGAGTAAGTCAGAATACTAGATTGTATACACCAATTTATGTTCCTGAGAAACCTTCGAGTGATATAAACATGGATTTTGTTCTTGGCTTACTAAGGACAACAAGAGGTAATGATTCCATATTTATTGTTGTGGATAGATTTTCCAAGATGACACATTTCATACCATTGAGGAAAACATCAGATGCAGTGCATTTAGAAGATATTTTCTTCAAGGAGATTATCAGATTGCATGGATTACTGAGGAGTATTATCTTTGACCGAGATAGTAAGTTTGGTGGCTATTTTTGGAAAACTCTTTGGAAAAAGATGGACATCGAGTTGAAGTATAGTTATACATTTCATCCATAGAATGATGGACAAATAGAGGTTGTAAAAATAAGTTTGGGTAACCTATTGAGATGCTTATTTAGAGACAAATGAGTAATTGGGATTTGATGTTAGCACAAGCAGAGTTTGCATATAATAATTCAGTGAGCAGGAGTACTGGCAAGAAACCTTTTCAGATTGTTACTGGCATACCACCGAGAGGTATATCAAACTTGAGAAATATTGCTGGAGAAGAGAAGAGGAGTGTTGAAGGAGAAGAATTTTTTGATTTTACGAAGTCATTGCATGAGGAAGTGAAATATGAGTTGGAGAAAAGTAATAAAAAATACAAGGATAGTGCAGATAAATCAAGAAGACATAGGATTTTTTAGGTTGGCGATGAAGTGATGGTTCATTTGAAGAAAGGAAAATTTCCTGTTGGGACTTATGGTAAATTGAAGATGAAGAAATTTGGTCCTTACAAGATATTGAGGAAATTTGATAGTGGAAATGCTTATGAAGTAGATTTACCTGATGATATGGACCTATTACCTATATTCAATATTTGAGATTGTATGAGTATCATGAACCAGATGAAGAAGTAACAGTTCCGAGTGATTATCCTAACAAACAAATAGAATAAGTTGAATAGATTTTGGAACAAAGAATTGGAAGAAGCACAAGAGGAAAGGATTGCATGGAATACTTGGTAAAGTGGAAGAATAGACCGATTGAAGAATCTACATGGATTTATCAATCTGAGTTGGATTCAACTCAGGTTATACCTCACTCATGATTCAGAGAATCATTTATTTTCAACCCTAAGTGTCTCATGCATGATCATCTTGGGTTCATGGAAATCCTATGTCAACCAAAAATATATTTTCCTTTGAGCTCGGTAACTTGCCGGAGACTTTCGGTAAACTGCTTGGTAACTATTATGGAGTTCTTGATTCACCACGGAACTCGGTTACTATTAATGGTTTGGTTTCATCGAATGGTCTCGGTGACTATTTCTATTTGCTCAGAGGTTTCCTATTTCCTGTCTCACCAAGTGGTTTTTTTTGTTGGATCTTCGGGCCAACATGTGCATTTAATTTTGGTTGCAGTATTAATCTGGGATCTCTCATTGAGAAACGTGTGGACCTAAATCCAGCTTGTTGCTTTCTCCAATGCTAGATCTTTAGGATCTTTTGGGGGCCAACCTTTTTGGTAGCCTCTTGTATAAATATAGTGATTTTTCTTAGGTTTAGGGTAGTATCCGTTGTAGAAATTTGGAGTAGTGAGATTTAGGAAGAAGAAGCTAGAGATTGTGGATCTCACATGTATAAGGATTGTTCTGTAATAGATTGTAAATATATTGGCCGTAATTAGGAAGGCCTTACAACCCGAAATGTATGAAGTTTGATGAAATAATATAAAGTATATGTATTCCATCTCTCCTTCTCTATGTTTGAGCTTCTGAGTTTTGGTTCTACAAGTGGGTTTGGTTTTTGGGAGCACCTTTAGCCCTAGGTACTAACCCCTCCTTGCGCCAATCTTGACCACTCATTTTGTCTCTCCATTTGAAACCAACATTTAAATTGTCTAAACCTTTGGAACCATTAGCCTACCTCATCTCTAATCATGGTTAATCTAAATCTACTCCTACCCTTGGGAAATCCTTGAAATAACATGCATTTTAAGAGAAAATTACCAATTTACTTGCACTATTTATAGCATCCTTACTATAGGCATTTGCATTCATGAAGATATCTTTTCATTGTTGAATTAACATAATTTGGATTTAATTGGATCATTTTAGTGAAATTGAGGTAAATAGGGCATAATTGCATTATTTAGATCTTCAATTTCTCATTCTAGGATTGTCACTAATGGATGCTAAGCTGAGAGCATACTATTAGATTTTCTAGTTAGAGAGCCATGAAATGCTCACTGTTGATGTTTTCAATTCAATTATCTTAGATTGATAGATTTGATGTTGAATGGATGATGTTACAAACTAATTTCATGAATATATAATTTGTATATATACATGCACATTAGCATGTTTTTAATTAAGGCGCTGAGAAAATATTTGATATGTGTGCATATAAGACATATTTAATGGTATGTTGATTGGGCATCACAATATTTGTTAATTTTTAAAATTAATGAGTACATTTTATTTAGGTATATACAAAATAGACTTTGTCAATAAATCAAATGTACATTAACACTAACTTTAAATCAAAGGATAGAATTATGGAACCAATCTTGGAGGAGGATACTATCTTATTTCAAAAATGGAAGATTTTAGGGAATTTTAGGAAGCATAACAACAAAGTTATGAGAGCTGATGCTAGGTGGGATTTCCCACCTAGGGGGTGGATGAAAGTTAACTTTTATGGGGCTTCGAAAGGAAACCCAGGGGTGGCGGCATGTGGGATTGTCATTAGGGATGAGAACAAGGTGTATAAGGGTATCAAAGCTGTCCCTATTGGTTTCCAGGACAACCACCGTGCTGAGGCCATTGCTGCCCTTCATGGTCTCATCATGGCTAAGGAAAAAGGATGCAAGAAATTTTGGATTGAAGGAGACTCTCTCAACATTGTTAATTGCTTGAATTGTCTCACCCCTGCATTGTGGACTATTTACAATATTATGCAAAAGGCTAGAGCCTTAATTCATTCTTTTGAAAAATGTATGGTGACTCATAACTACCTAGAAACCAATGGGGTGGTTGATTGGGCTGCTAACATGGCGTGTAAAATGGAGGTGGTGACTCAATGGGGAGGTGATGTTGACATGTTAGTTCAAGTGCAGTTATTGATGAATAATGACTATTTGTGAAGCAAACAAAAAAGCCATCATAAATGGTAAGTTTTAATAATTTCTTTATGGTAGAAGTGACTTGTCATCATTAACATCTAAGGAGAATGTACTTAGTGACAATAATTAGCTGGAAGTGGCACGTTTTCTGGGTGCACTTCATTTTTATGAAAGGGAGGCAGGATATTTCAAATGACATTCATAAAGTCATCTACAGAGAGAGTAATCTTAACCAGAGAGCTGATATGGGAGGTAACAAGAAGCATGTGGAACTTGAAAATTGTGATGAATGGTGTGAAAGGGATGATGTGTGGAAGAATTTGGTGGAGGGTGGTTTGGAAATTTTCCTGGAGAGGCTTCATGGGCAAAAATCCACTATCATAAGAATCTTCTCGAAGACCTAGAAAAATGGGAAGGTTATGGTGGCAACCAGTATATGGAAGTTACCAAGGAGGTTATTGTGGAGGCGACTGGTATGGCATGGAAGGACTTAAATTTTACAGAGATAGGCTTATCTTAGACAAGGTGTAGGAGAGGTTTCCCGAGGATGAAAAGGAAAGGGCTAGGCTAGTGAAGGTGGGCACCTCTTATCACAACCCTATGCGCATATCTAGACCCTGGCGATATTTTCTGTTCGTGCTCATTAGCTACATCACTCTGGATGGTAGGTTCACTAGGGCCTACGACCACCACTTCATGCTATTTAATCACTTCAAATACAACATGAAGGTCAGTTTGCCTTTCTACTTTCTCATCTCGCTTGATTTTACCATTAATAGTAAGCAAAAGAAACCAAAGGAAGATCATGCCTCTCACCAGGGGCTTATGGTGTTAGTATACGAAGTTCTTAAATCCAAGAAGGTGGAGAGACCTCTGGTTAAAAGGACTCAGAAGGATGAGGAAGATATGGAAGGAGATGAGGAGGAAAGTATGTATGAATAAGACACTGAGGATGAGGAAGAGGAGAAAAAAGAGTATAAAACCCCTAAGAAGGGAATAAAAAAGGGGTCTTCTTCCTTGAAAATCCATAAGAAAAATCACATCAAAATTTTTGATACTGAGAATGATACGGAGGATGATAGCTCTGAGGAGAGTGACAGAAAAAAGAAAAAGGGAAAAATTAATACTAAGGCTAAGAAGATGACTCCAGCGGAGGAAATTGAGACTGAAAAGGACATCGAGGATGAAGAGAAGGGGACTAAACCCAAATCTGGGGTTAAGAAAAGAAAGATGGGTGATATGAAAATTAGCAAAGGGAAAAATCCCAACAAGTGGAAAATCATGCTTTCCTCGAATGAGGAGGATGACAAGGAGAAGGATGAGGGAAAGGATGATACTAACCATACTGAGAGCATGGAGAATAAAGAGCAGAAGGAAGAAGAAACCATGAAGGAGGATTCTGGGAAGGGAATTGAAAATGAGAACATTGGGAAGGAGGAAACTGACCTCAATGACAATACAGGTAATACTTTTGAACCTAGGGATTTAGTACGTGGTAAAGCTTGCATTACACATTTTGCTGGTTTAATTAGCAACCTGCTAGGTGATAATGCTAACCTGCAGAATCAAATTGAGGGTATGACGGGGGAAATGAACATCTTAAAATGTGTTGGTATTGGGGAGAAATCTCTTGCTAAGTGCCTAGGGGAAATAAAAGAGGCCGTCGGGAATTTGAAAGCATAGGTTGATTTGCTGAACAGAGTCAGCAAATTGGAAAAGCAGTTCATGGACTTTGAGGACAGAGCTGTTGAAGAAGACAATGTGAGGTAGATAAAGAACCTGAAGGCTAAGGTGGACAAGCTAGAGGACATGGTTCATAAGATTGGGGACCAATCTCTGAAGAGTCTCAAAGCTTATACAGGACAAGACAAGAGTTTAATGGAGAAGTTGGAGCAGGATACTGGAGATAACGATGGCCAAGTTGTCAAGGATCTGGCTAGCCTGAGAACTCGCACAAGGGATAGCACCAAAAAGATGATCCCAAGGGAGGAAAAAGAGAAGGACAAAGGTGACCTCAAAAATACTATCAATCAGATGGAGGTTATGGTGATTCAGGCCCAGGAAATGGTTGATGGCATGTAACTGTCTTTTCCTGGGCCCTTCCCTTTTTTGTATTGTCCCTGTTTATCATGTTTATCTTTGGGACTGTTGCTAGCTAGTCTGTCTGCTGGATTTTTTTGTCGGTTGTCTTTTTCTGGTGCCTCGGCACAGTTGTTGCTGTACTTTCTTTGAATATTTGTATAACTTTGTTTAAAGGTTTCGGGTCCTTGTAAAACTTGTTTTTAGTTAATCAGAACTTTAAAAACAATTATAAGAACAACATTATTAACTCTAAACACAATTCTAAGAACATTATTAACTCTATTCACAATTATAAGAACTAAATTATTAACAATACTGACCATCAAATAAACAAATGAAAAAATAACTATTAGAATATGCTGAAATGTTAATTCTTTACCCTAATAGGAAAAACAAATAATTTGTTAAGGAAATAGTGGAAGGGGTCAATGAAGGTGTAGGTCCTCTATTTGGTGTAGAAGTTTACTAAGTGTGGTCAACCAACCACTAAGAATTTCTATGCTTAATTTTATTATTATATAAGTTTGTTTTAATTTTTAATTAAATAATTTATTTTTATTTCAGAAAAAAATAAAAATAGTTCTTATAAATGACCTATAAAATAATGGTTGCAAGTCAGTAATGGTTGGAAGTCAATAAAAAATGACAAGGAAAATGAACTATTGGTATGAAACTATTTTTAAAATAAGGGAAATGATAGCTATTCTAACATAGCTAGACATAACAATTAGGTATCCAAAATAGGAAGAGTTTTCCATTGATACATTAGAGTTGGAGAGAAACCTTGGTAATCCCCAAATCTACTGATACAAGAAGAGCGCCTCTTTGTTGAGACAAAAAAATCTATCTACCAACTACAACTATGCTTGAACATTACAAATAGTTCTTTTAAGACCATTTTTTTATTTTTTATTTATTGAATCAAGTGATAGGAAACATTATAAAATAAGGATAACCATGCAACTATAAATAAAAATTTCATTGTACATAGACTAAATTAACAATTCCAATAGAGCCTGCAACTGTAGTAAAGATTTATAGTAGTAATCTTAGGTCTAGCCAAAAAAAAGCTATTGAGGTATGAAAACATTACAATATGAATTATAACATTTGTTAAAGTTGTTTATAACTAAAAGAAAATAAATTTGGGTTTACAATTCCCTTAATTACCATCATGTTTCCAACCCCATCTCCATTAGAAAATCTCATGTTACAACCTGAATCAAATATATAGATCTAAGAAGGACCACATAATTTCCCAATATAAAATTCTAAATAATTACTCTACCCACTCAATTATTCATCCTATTTGTCAACACTATTGAATGCCACAATTATTTGGGGCTTTAAAAAAATTAAAAACCTCTGTAAAAGACTCGGTGTCCATAATAATGTTATAAAGTGGTTTCTTGAATAGTTGCATAACACTAATCTAAGGTTGCAATACATTGAAAAAGTTGTGTTAGATCAAGTTAAAGACTTGAAAACAAAACATATAGACAAGGAGATTTGGCCGAGGTATGATTCTTTTTGTCCTCCTTTAATAATTGAGAAAACTTAGACTCAAAGTTTCTTGAAATGTAGGAAAACTAGGAGGCCATTAAGAAGAATATCTATAGCCTCCTTTTCATGAGTAAAGATATCATCAAGAATATTTCCACCAACCTAAATTCCCTTTATGAACCTTGTAACAAAAAAAGAGAAACTTCTCATGAGGGTCTTGCAAAACATAGTAGAGTCAAAAATATGATCAAATCTAGAAACCTAGACACCTTAATTAAATATCTTATGGATCTCACTTTCAAAGACAAGGTTAATTTTCTATCTAAGGAGTGGAAGGTGGCTAGATGCCTATAAATTTTTATATCATTTTCTAAAAATGAATCAATGTAAAATAATTACATAATTTTAGGCAACGAAAAGGTTAACAAAAAATAAATATAGAGTATCTTCAGTAGCCTTAAAACCTAATACCATAACAGAGGGGTAGCTTCAGACTCGAAACTAAAGCATACAATTTAGTCCAACAAAAAATCTAATAAAAAACCTAACACCATAATAGAGGAGTTGTTTTAGACTTGAAACTAAAACATACAATGTTGTCCAACAAAAAAAACTTAATCAAAGAAGCACAAAACATCATTACAAATGAGTAACCATAAAAATTTAACCAATTACATGCAATGTTGAAGCATACAACAACCTCATCATGGAGGTATATAACATTTACAAGATTGACTAATATTGTTATTACAATGACACTTCAAACTTGCTCCTTGACTTGTTGTAGTTGGTCTGTAACTTTACTATTTGGTTTATAGTGATTAATTTATATTTACTAGCTTTGTCTCTTGGGATAACTTTAAGAATCCCCCCTAAAAAAGATATAAAATCTTGGTGAAATTTTCAATTTTTTTGGAAATAAATACTAATTTCTATTAACGAATCTCTCCATTTCTTTGAAAAAAAGTTTTAATAGTGATTTTTTTTAAATCAATTTTTTTGGTAGAAAATATTGGCAAATATCAAATAGTAATACGAAATGCATTAAACACCATCGTAAATACTTCCATTTAAAAAAAATTAGAATTCGTATAAAAAATTATCGACTTAAATGTGGAAATAATTAATGGGTTTAAGGGGTTAGACTTTACAATATTTAGTTGCTACCATTTATTTAAAATATAATCTAATTGTTGGTCCACTGAGGGGGGGGGGGGGGAATCTGTTACTCCAATTGCANCTTTACAATATTTAGTTGCTACCATTTATTTAAAATATAATCTAATTGTTGGTCCACTGAGGGGGGGGGGGGTGAATCTGTTACTCCAATTGCACATTGAAGTTTTCATTAGTATGCATGTACACAAAATGGAGAGTCAGTAATAGAGTCAAACAGGACACTTGGTATATATCACCAAAGTGTAGAGTTAACAAGGAGCACTGATCACGCCCAGAGTTAAGCGAGTGCAGTGATACCTGAGTACACAGACTATACCGAGCAATAAAAAACACCGAGATACAAAAGCATAACCAAACACTAGTATAACCAAGATACATAGACTACACTGAGCACCAAGGAACAACATTAAATTAGTGGAACAGAGTCCACATAAAAGTTTGTTATGGCACATTGTTCTAAGTAACAACTTTTGAGCTGACTTAGATAACAGTTTACATGATCGAGGATGACATTAATTACAGATTTCCAACATTAATTGTTTATGTCTCCTATGTTTATTTGATTAATGTAAATTTTGTAACCGTTGATCTTAGGGTAAGGATGTAATTGTTAAGACCTAATTAGGTCACACTATTTGATATATAATTATATAGATGTCATTGTGTAATGTATGTTGATCAAGCATTGATCAAGTAGCCACCATACTACAGACATCAGAGATCAGACAAGGGATTTAAGGACAAAGACTACACAACAAAATTTAGTTTTCAGAACTACGACAAAGCTACCAAGCAGAAGGTATTATCATTCACATTGAGGTGATATGTTATGTATGAACTTAATGGATCTGTATCAAAATTTTTGAGATTGTATATGTTTCAGATCAACTTTTTGTTACTCTCTAACAATTGTAATAGACACCTAAATCTCTTAACCGAGTAGACTTAACATTCTTTTTGTAAATATCTTAACCGAATGCACACATAGATAGTATTTCTAAATCCTCCCATGAGGTAGATCTAGTCAATATTTTTGTTACTCCTAACAGGGTAAGATCATCAAAAGTGATCATTTTTTGTAAGCTTTAACATGATTTCTTTAATACTACAGTAGTGAAGTTTTGTGGGTCTCATCCCCACCGCAGTTTTTACTGTCTAACAGGGGTTTTCTATGATACCAAAATACTAGTGTCATGTGTACTTCATTTCATGAATGTGTAATGTTTATTTTACATGTATTTACATTTTAGTTTTGATATTATATGTTTGGTGTATGCAATCTACTTAGTTAGTTAATACAGTACAATGATTACAAGGATTTGATGAAAAGTTTTCAAAGGTACTGATTCACCCCTCCCCTCTCAGTACATATCCTTTCCATTATCCCAAAAATTGGTATCAGAGAAAGTTCTCTTGTTTAGAAGGTTTAATCACTGAAGAGAAAATATATTAAAATGGAAAGCTATACACTTGATAAAACTATTGAAAATTAAAAATTACATTTGCAGATATATGTTGAATAGTACAAAGAAGCTAAAGAAAAACTCAGGGAGATGTTTATTAAGAGAAAGGACATGACACTTCGGTGTCGTGAGACTGATTATCATGAAGAAGAGATTTATGACCCATTTGATATATCTGGATCTGAATCTGGTAGCATATCTGATACATATGAAGGAATCATATCAAAGCTATCTGAAAGAAATCATCAACCTAATGAACAAGTGAAAGAACTGTAGATTGGTCAAGATACACAAATGGTTAGAATGGTTGAATTCTTGAATGATGCAAAGAAATCTAAACAAGATAGAAACATGGCTTTTGATGACAGAAGACAGATGACTGAAAAGCTACAAGAGAAAGAAACTTAGATATTGAGACTTACTGAACAATACTTTTAGATCACCAATCAAGTGGTTGCTATGAGTCATGAGGTAAATCGAGTGAATACTAAAATTGAAAGAAGAATAGAAGACATTGGTGTATTGAGAGAATAAAATGAAAAATTGAGAAATGAATTGAAGATTTTACAACATAATGAAGTGATAAAGAGATCTGAAGATAGTAGTAAAAGAATGGATGAATTTATGAACTATCAAAGAAGACTAAACAACAATACCAGATTAGGGTATACTGAGCAAGGAGAATCTTCAAATCAAGTGAATGTATACTCAAGTCCTAAGCCAAAGAAGCCCTCTTTCCATCATTGTGGAAAACTAGGCCACACATCAAACGTCTACTGAAGCACATCAAAAGGTATTCCTAGAAACCCTCCTAAATTCAATGGTATTTGCTATATTTGTGATAAGCATGGACAATGGGCACATGAGTGTAGATCCAAGTTGAACAAACCATAGAAGAAACCATACATGGATAAATATTCTATGAATTACAACATGAATGGTCATACAACACAAGCATGAAAGAAAAATACAAAGAAAATATGGAAGCCTAAAGGACAAGAAATGGTAAATCAACCGAGAAGACAAGGCAATGATTATGCATGGGATTATAACACTTGGAGAAGTTATGAATCATGTGGTAAATATGGGCACATTGCAGAAAACTAAATGAAACTATGGCAATTCAAGTATAGGAATTGGTCAAGCTCTGGAATGACATGTTCTCACTGTTAGAGAGTTGGTATATTCTCACTGTTAGAGATTCAGTCACTTAAGAAGAGATTGTGTAGACTGAATAAACACTTATGGGAATGACAATACAATTGATGAAATTGTGAGGATCGGGAATAAAATATGGAGAAGAGAATCAAATGATAATTCAGGACCAAGAAGAAAATTTGATGACACCTCATCCAATGGGCTAGGTGGCTCTACCATCTCCAACTGAGAAATACAAGCAGGTATGGAGCTATGTTTTGCAATGCTATATTTTACATCAGTTCTTGTATTTATTGTACATATGCAAAATTAGCATGAATAAAGACGCACCGTGGCATTAAATGTTTGATTACTTTGATCTAGTCAAGTTGGTTAATATGTAGTGAGTTTAGAACTATCAGTCAGTGAAAATGTGATGAGACAACCGAGTTGTTATGAAAACTGAGCATTTGTACCATTTACCGAGCTAAAATACTTTATGTGTTAACTGAGCTAAATGTTTGTTCACTGAGGGGTTGGTGAAGAGAATTTAATGCACTACCTTAAGTTATTCTCTATAAATTTGGTTGATGTGAGCTCATTTTCTCACAATGCAATCACAGAGAAAAACAAAGGATAGAGAGAAAAGTTGGAAAAAAATTTATTCGAGCATTCAATAGAAATTTCAGCACATTTTGAGCATAGAGAGGTCAGTTATTGTGCATTCTAAACTCACCGAGTCATTTGATCATCATTTTATGGAAGCCTTGAATCAAAAAACCATGGAATCTTCATCTCGCACAAAGAAATCTAAGATAGTCAAGGACAATAAGGTTTTTATGATCAATAACTCCACCTGCACGCAACTTAACTAGAAGATTCACCCATAAGTTGCAACACAACCAGATGACAAAGGTGTGTTTTCATCGATCTCACCTAGGGTTTGGCTCATACAAGACATGCGTGCCTATATACACCACAAGATAGGTGAAATTGGAGACTTTGAACTTATTTCTACTTTCCAAGCATTGTGCATAGACAAAAAACTAAAGGATGAGCATAAACATTTGGAAGTTAAGGGGTTAACCAATGCCCTAAAATTTTTGAATGTTTTTTGGAATGAATGGATCCACATTGTACTTAGCAGGGTACACAAAGGTAAAATATGGACGGATGTACCTAATAAGATAACCAAAGACATTATCCATGCTATCATAGGCTATCTAATCTTAGATAAAACCAAAGCACTCAGACACCTACCAAAAACTAAGTTGGAAAAGATTACATTAGCCAAGTTGGACAGTAGAGGTTTGAAGGTTAACTGTATCAGTGATCCTGAACTAAGATAAAGAGCATATGAAATTGGATACAAGTTATTCCAATTCAGAAGATTAAAAAACATACCTTGTGGACCCGTGGACTTAGCCTAAAAGATTGTAAAGAAGGGACTAAAACTGGATCTTTTTGAGCTACTGATGAAGAAGTTATAAGAAAATATGAGAACTATTCGGTCATCAAAGACAAATAAATAATGGAAAAGAGATCCCATATTCCTACTCAATTGGTATAACATTATAAAGATGAGATATGTTTTGTGGTAGACACGTATACAACATTGAAAAAAGCAGTAGATCAGAGGACTGGTTGGACACCCCCACTATATTATGAGTTAGATTTTGATGTTGTCTCTAGTGTAATTGAGCAATTATTGAATGAACCTGTTGGAAAAACTCTTATGAGATTTGGAACCTATGAAGAGGCAAAGGCCAAAATTTCAATCAATTTACAGGTACAACAATTGGGAAGGAAAAAGAACAAAATAGTAAAAAAATTGAAGAGGAAACTTGATGTTAAAGATGAGGAATTAAACAGATCATAAGATGACACTGAGGAGCAGACCTCAGTTAGTCAACAAGATACCAAATCTAAACATGATGAAGCCACCAAATCAGATGACACACCAGTCAAGGCACCAAAGGCCAAAAAGGGAAAAGTGATAAAGACTAAGTATTTATCGAAGACCAGATCAAAAATAGTGAAAACATATTCACCACCTTTTAAGAAAGGTATAGCTAAAATAACCAAGCCATCACCAAAGTTCACTTACCAATCAAAGAAAATGAAGAATACCTGTCCAAGACCAAAGAGGAGATATTTGAGGAACAAAGATAAAAAAGATGATTCTGATGATAATCAAGATCAATTAAAGGTTGTACAGAATAAGCCAACACAATATATTGATGATATTGCAGAAGAAATCAAGACAACCAGACAATTAAGACATCCTAAGATACAAGCATTTTTTGATTTGACTATTGAGAACCATAACAAACTTGAAGAAGCAATAATAGGTATGATGATAAACTTAAAACAAGTTCCAGTTGAGTTTTCTAATTCTATACCAAGTGAGTTATATGATAGGATATATACAAGATGGACATATGCACTACAAACTGAGAAACATATGAGAGAAGCATCTCTCACAAGTTTATTATGGTAGATTGCACAGTTGATGAAATACATGATATCATGAAAAAGTCTGCAAAGCAATTTCCTAAGAAGGAAAGAATTTTGAATATTTTGCAAGGAATAATGATTGAAGTGGATGTTGAGAGCACCAAAATATGAAAGACACTACTGAATCCATCTGAGGATAACCAGGATACCAAGGAAATAACTAATGTTGCATCTACTAGACCGAGTGCAAATCCAATACAAGCTGATGATGCAACAGTTGATGAATTTTTAGATAGAATTATTGAACTCTCAACCAATTTAGGTCACTCAAATATCACAATAACTGATGTAACAGAAGGAGATCTAGATTATAATGCCAAAGAAGATGAGTTTATCGGTGCAACCAAGACCATGGATGAACATGATACATTAGAGGTTGCCTGAGTAAACATACCAGGATAGCTTCCGATGTTGGTTAAGGAAATAGAGATAGAAACTAAAGCACAACAAAATTTACCAGAGAAAGTCATAGATACAAATGAAGACAAGGGTGAAGATCATGGTAAAGAGATCGAGCACAGTGGTGGAACAACTCAAGATGATGCACCCAAGGATACCACTAATGATGTAGAACAGAAAGGTGAAGGTAACACCGAGACAATTGAAAAACTAGTAGATACCCCTAATATAGACTCAAGGTTAGTTACCAAGACACCCCACCAAGTACTCACACTAAGTACCGAGCAAGTAAAGTTAGAAACTGAAAAAAAGGATCAGTTACAATTGGCTCTCTCTCCTTCATCTAGCACCATAGGAAAGAAAAGGAAGAAGAAGAAAGGAAACAAGGAAGCAGTTACAAATGATGAAATCATAGAGATTCCTGACTAGGATCCTAAGAATCTTGATCTGGAAACACTGAAAAATTATGGTGAGTTTTACACGCCGAAAGAAAAACATGAAAACATGAGAAGGGAAGAAACAAGTGCACAAGTGCTAGAGAAAGCCAAGGAGATTCTAATACAAGTTGTACCCGATGTGAATATTGATGGAAAAGCCCCCATACTCAAACAACTTGAACTACTCACCGAGGCCATTGACAAACCTGATGTAGACGCCAAGAAGAAATTAGAGGAGTAAGAAGAGAAGTAGATCCAATACAAGGTAAC
This sequence comes from Thuja plicata, assembly GCA_018584345.1. Taxonomy (NCBI): domain Eukaryota; kingdom Viridiplantae; phylum Streptophyta; class Pinopsida; order Cupressales; family Cupressaceae; genus Thuja; species Thuja plicata. The sequence continues at coordinate 10,101,125 of MU225256.1, read as the reverse complement.
CAAGAGGATTATCCAGGAAGTGGAAGTACATAAGGTAACTCTGTTAGAATTTTTAAATGGTATAAAAACTATCATATTTGAATCCATTACTATTATACAACAATTATACACATTAGATCACTTCACTACCAAGATTAGTGAAAAGATAAAGAAGATAGATCAATATCTAAAGGATAGTGCAAACAGTCTATCAACCGAGCAACATTCTTTACAAAAGAATTACACCAAGATACTTCAAAACCAGTGGTTGAGATTGGACTTAAAGAAAGACAAGGAACATATCAGAGAACAAGTAATCAAGCTCTAGGCGACATTACTACCGCATTTGGTCATGATGTAAAAACATGTGACATTGGAAAAGAATCTAATTTCCACCCCGGAACTATCAGTAATAGAGAGCATATATGATGTACGTTCTCAGTTGAATTTAGAGCTACTAACCCTTGAGCACTTAAAGGAGGAATGAGAGAAGTTATTGGAAACTCTCAAGCAATCCCATCCTAACATTTTTGACAAACTTTAAGTTATGCTACTTTTGTCATTATTTTCAAAAAAGAAACATATGTATATATGTATACTATATTGGGGATACTATAATCTAGAGTAGTTCACATACATATACTAAGTATATACAAAGAGGAAGCATGAACTAAGGGGGAGTCACTATGTCTATCATTTTATACAGTAATAGGTTTTTGATATTGTGTATGAGGAAATCTTCAATCTGTTGGGAGCAAGCTCAAACATGACAAGTTAGTGGGTTAGCACATATGATTCATGAAATGAACTAAGAAACTAACAAGACAACATCATAACATCACATAGAACTAAAACAAGATATTTACACCCTATTTTTACTTGTTTGATTTGTTCTTTTAGATTAAATGTGCATGTGCTCTCTCAAACAAAAATGAGATAGATCCCCAATGCAATGCAAGATTGGAAACAATGAAGCAATTCAAGAGCTAGTATGAGAAACTAGTCTCAAATTCTTCAAAGGATGATCTAAACTAGCTATGCAAATGATATGAAAGATATGAAAGATTGAAGCTATGATTCATTGTCCATTATCCTAGCATATTATATCTATATGATTTAAGCAAGAAACTGTGAGCATAAAAACAACTATGAAAATCTAGAGCTATGTTAGCAAAATAACAATGCAAAATGAGAGATGAAAATGCAAGAGGAGAAGGCCTCTATTTATAGAATTTAGGGATAGAAGAGGAGGGGTTGAATGATGTGGCATCTATGTGGCATCCATATAAGAGCCACATAAGGGACACATAGGCTATAAGGGATGGATAATTTGAAGTCAAATATAGCAATAAATATTGAGTGGCTCAAGAATTCCAAGTGGGGGACAAAGGAGTAAATAGACTTAAAGAGGAATGGGTGCCCATTTTGGAGAGAATTCTCACATGTGGGTGAGAATTTGATTAGTCTTAAGAGGGTTAGGAATCACCTTTTTAAGTATGATCAGAGGGTGATTAGGTAGGGAAGTATACTTAGGAAGTGAGGTGATGGGAGTAGAGTAGGAATAGGGTAGGCTTCTAGATTGGATTAATAGGTTCCTAGCTAGGGTTTAGATTATAATTCAAATTAGATTTGAATAAATCATAGTTTAGAAGAAT
>MU225256.1:10080434-10099436 GCA_018584345.1 Thuja plicata | reverse complement strand
AATAGTATTTGATCATTGATAAATACCAACTATGAAACTATTTAATTGATTAAATTAAATAGCTAGATGAATAAGAGGGAATTTAATATTAATAATAATATTAATATTTTTGGACGTCTACATTTTGCCCCTCTTTGACGTGGCGTCGCAAGTGACATTGCATCAAAGACAAGAAAATAAGTTGCCCCAGAGGAAGAGGGTTTCTATGAGTCGTGCTGAAGCGATGACTAGAAGAAGAGGATTTCTAGGAGTCATGCCAAAGCGACGATGGTATAGGGTTGTGCCCCCTAGAGAAAAGAACACAACAATGTCAGTGTTGTGGGATGTTCTAAAAAAAAGGACGCAACAGGTAGGAGAAAGGGAGAGGAGGTAATAAATAGAAGCCTTCTGAAATGCAACTAAGAATGCAAATGTAATTATGAGATTAAATGCAACTAATGAACCTTGGGGATCCATTTGTGTGAAAAATATGGAGAGCACATCCAAATTTAATATTGCAAAAGGAGGTATGCATCAAGTGTTAGAAAACACAGATGACAAGATTCCGTTGCGTGGACTAGACGCTCAAATAAAAGCACACTGCAAAAGATGCATGTATCAGTAGCCACTAGTCACAATGCACCAAGATATAGTAGATCAAGGTAGTGGTGAGTAGGTTTAAATAGACACATAAAGATAAAATCAAGAAAGAAGGCGTCATGACCAAGCTGTCATTCAGTCCAAAGTTCTTGCCATGAACAGGATTGATGTGATAAAGGATTGGATAAGTCGATGCGGGAAGGATGCATCCTAACGGGAAAAGAGTGGATTTGATGTTATTAAAATATATTCGCTGGCAGAAGCTAAGAACAAAATGAGGAGCAAGGATAGTCAGGCGCAAAACTGATTTGGTGAAAAATAGGATCGTAGTTGCAGGAGTCAAAACGTCACTGAAAAGTGAAAAATTGAACGATGCGGAAAGAAACAAGGGTTTATTGCAAGATTTTGGAGAATTTTTTTTTTTTTTTTTGTGATTTTTTTTTTTTTTGTATTTTTGCAATTTTTAAAATGTTTTTGGATTTTTCGGCGCATTTTAGGCTGTACAATGGGACTAATAATACAAAAATATACAGGTGGGAGAAGAAAAAAAAGGAGCGATAAATTTTTTGGGGAAAACAAGTGGCTATAAGAGGGGCGGGAGGCTAAAAGAAGGTCATTTGTGAATAGTGATTAGGCAAAAAGAGAGCTCTGGAGAGAAATCATGGCTGATGAGAGGATGAAGGGGCAATTGGGAGAGTGTGTTTGGACAAACAAGAGACCCGCAAAGCAACCAGTACCACTGAGTAATGCTACAGATACCTTGCTTTTACTTTTGTGAAAGTTTTTAACACTTTCTAGGTGGTTAGGGGGCATTAATGAGGGGAGAAGACTCGGCAGGCTGGAGACACCGGTTCCTGAACCAGCATCTGCGAAGACGCTTATCCCTGGATCAATGTCTATGCAGATGTCGATCCCCAAACCAGTGTCTATGAGGACGTTAGTTTTGAAATGACATCTTTAGAGATGCCAGACCCAAATCCGCATCTTTGAAGATGACGGTCTGGGGGGTGAACAGGCGGAGACGCTGGTGTAAGAACTAGTGTCTCTGACTGAACCAACATTTGCTCCAAAAGGGGCAGATGTCAAGGGGGAGGGAAACAAAGGGACCTGACTAGGGTCGGGGAGGGGTCGGCAAAGGACCTAGAAATGGGATGCCCCATTTTGGGAGGGGTTAGGCTAGAAAAAGAAGAAATATAGGTTGACATGGTGGATTTTGGATTTTTTTTTGGAGGAGCAGTTCCCACCATTGGGATCTCGGGAGCACTAGCTGCCGATGATGGAGCTGGACGCCCAGCTGACGGATGTAGAGTGGGGATTATTAGCAGTTCTTGGGTTGGACTATGTTCCCCATTCACCTTGATCGAGCAGTGGCATAGTGACACCACTATGTTTCATCTGCCGACTGGGGAGGCCACTATCACTCTTGAGGATGTGTGGCAGATTTTACAGATACCGTTCTGAGGGTCGGTACCGTAGTATAGATTAGAGGACAATGATCACTACATGGAGATTGCATTTAGGAGGCCTATGAGGAGGATCCCCATATACAGGACATGGATGCCCTGGTAGCCGATGGTTGCTAGGAGACTGAGACAGATAGCTTTATTTTTGGCTGGATTGATTAGTGGACGGATGCTGGCTGACTTGGCCGGACATGGATTTGGCATGGGATAGTCTCTGGTACTGGAAGGGATGCTCAAGGAGGGGATGACCTATTGCTGGGGGTACGTTTTCCTTGAATAGTTGTACCATGATCTACACATGGTTGTGTACCGTAGGGTGTGCAACATGGGGACTAGAGTCACTTTGCTGCTAGTATGGGCCTGGGAGCACATTGCAGTGTTCCAACCGATGTGAGTACGTGAGGCGCAGTAGCTAGGAGAGTTGTATGCATGTAGATATAGGCTTCCATTAAGATATACCTCCATTGGTTAGACAAGATACTGACGATGACTACTATATGAGGTTCAAGTTTTCTGCTGGACCCCATACAGACTCTATGAACCATTAGGAGCGATGGATTGGGAGGCGAGGCTAGAGGATGACTTTGAGGACTTTTTATACATCTTGTACATACAAACAAATTGCTTTCTACAGGGGAGAACCATCCACCAGATAGAGAGGTACCGACCATCCAGGGTCATGAGATAGTTTGGGTTGCAGCACGGGGTGGTGGCAGAGGATGGTCTACATCCTCATGTCACTAGGGAGGTTGGTATCTGGGGAAGGTACATTGATGCTCTCACAGTGAGGGTATCCTGGAGGATGATGACAAGGATAGATGATGCAAAGGAATCTCAACCCTAGATCATTATGGCAAATTTCATAACATTGTAATGTCTTAATTATTTTGAATTTTGTGAAACTATGTCAGGAAATGGTTTAAATGCTTAATATTGCATTGTAATGTATTTAAAAATGCATCATATAAAATTTGTAACCACAAAATTAGAATGGGAATATCGGGTAGCTCGACGGTTTTTGTAACTGTGTAAGATTGTCTATTATTAGACATGATTATGTAATCTTGGGTAGGTGCATGGTTTTTGTAACTACCCAAGAATCTCGATAAAGATATTTATAGAGAGGGATGTAACCATATAGAAGGGAGAAGAGCTACGAGGGAATAGAGGATAGAATAGGAAAAGAGAGTCCAAACGGATCTCTAGCGGCAGCCAGAGAGCTAGGCAAATTGTAATAGCAGACCTAAGATAATGAAGTTTATTTTTATCTATCTTTGATCATCGGTTTAGTTAGAATAAGCCATATTCATTTATCTCTTCATTTTTGTTATTGATTCCAATTCTGAATTTCAGGTTGTAAAACCAGTTTCAAAATTCTGTCATATTCTCATTGCATTGGAATGTTTTAGTGTAGAGCTTTGGGTGATATCGGGTTGCAAATGTCATGGAAGAAAAGTAACAAATCTTGAGGTGTTAGTAACTGTTATGTCAGTTTGTTTATGTATATGAAACCGATCATATCAGAGGTGGTGGAGTTGCATGAATTTTAGTTTCAGTGCGGGGGTCATATCTCCCTACTTAACCATTGGATCGTGCTAAGAATTTAACATGTTGTGGAGATCCAAATTGTGCCGACTCTAACTAGAGCGATTTGTGAAATAGTATTTGAAACAAAAGTTATTCACTGTAGAGTGATCGTTAGTATTTCAGTTTTCTTTGAGTCATTTGTGTTTATGTTTTAGGCAAATTGATTCCGTAGTCTTCCTTATTGTTTGGTTACTATAAGCATTGTGGGTTGCGATTTGGATGGAAGCATTTAATAGCTTAAGGATTTGGGTTCTTGAGTCATATGGAAATGACACCAATGAATCAGTTTTGGTTATGTATCAGGTTTCTTTTAAGACAGTCCTGAATAGAATGGTGGGAACGGTTCTATTAAACAGAGAAATGATTTAAGTTTGTAACGGTTCTCCAAGAACCGTTACACCAACCTTAGACTGGTTTCAAACTATGCAAAATCTAATTATTATCACTCTTTGATAATAGTGAGAAAGGTGGTGAGTAAGAAACTCAGTCATTAAGTGGAGAAAGGGTGGTCAAATGTATTTAATATATGTGCATGATGATAGCACATTAGCAAAATGTGAAGATAGAATTACCCAAGAGGGAGTTGTCAGTTCTTGCAGAGAGTAAAGGTGATAAAGCATAGTCGTGAGTGGTGGATGAGAAAATGATATGTAGTAGCCACCAAAGGAGTCTTTAGATGCATCATGTTTTTGAAGGAACCGTTATGGTGTGTCTAGGAAGAAAGACATTAAAGATGCAGATTTAAGAGCGATTATGGAGAGTTCAGAAGAATGGAGCGCTGGTTTTAATTTTATTTACATAAATAGAATTCATGGCGTGACCAAATGTAGTAGACGCAGGGATGACTGCATAGTATGCAGCATGGTGGGCCGCACATACACCTTTATGCCTCACAAACCTAGTGCAGATAGTGACCCACAAGAAATTGACAGGGGACATGGAGGTTGATGACAGGGTAGCTATAGGAGATGCCCTTGAGACCTCAGCAACAGGGCAGAGAAGGAAGCCACAAAAAAGACGAGTCAGGCCTCAGACATAGGCACAAGTAGTGGGAGGATAGGATCAGGGGCCAAAGGGGCCACCAGTGGAAAGACATGACCAGACACCTCAGGTGCCCACATAGGGATAGGCTCAAAAACCTCAGGTGCCAGCACAGGTACAGGTACCACAGGGGCTGCAGGGGCCACTAGAAGGATTTATTGCATAGGAGACACATGACACTGTCATCGCAGAGCGAGACAATTTACAAACTGAGTGTGCACAACTATGGGGACTGTTGGGTATGGCAGAGGTATCTAAGGCCAGTCTATAGACCAAGATGACTCGGGTATAGGAGCTATTAGCTGCAAAGACAACATAGGCAGACAGGGCAGAGGGTGCACTTGACACCCTATAGGGCAGAGTGGACAAAAGAGAGTTCTCCAAGGTGGATCTGACCCAGGATGTTGTGAAGTTATGGATTGAGATAGGGATGCTGATAGATCAGTTAGGTACCCTTACGGAGTAGATGGATTAAGTGACCGAGAAGATTCTAGCATTGACCTTAGAGAGGGATGCAACACAGAGGTGGGCTGAGGCCTATAGGACAAAGTGAAATATTGCTAAACAGGCGGCCAGTGTAGGTGGGTTGGGACAGGTGGTGGTAGAGGCTTTTGCAGCTCATAGGGATGTAGCTAGGGTAGGTAGAAAGGTAGCCCACTATCGGGTGTTGTACCATCAGCTAGTTCCTATGGGACAAAGACAGGTGTACTTAGAGAGGTCATGATCAAAGACCACAGGTCAGGCTTCTGCATCTCAGGGGTCAGTTGGGATGCCACCACAGGCACCACCAGAAGGGGGATCATAGCCACCAACATGATTCCTTTAGAGGATTTTTTTGTGACACATATTTTTGCATTTTGATATGTACATGAATATCAACAGCTAGGTGCACGACTATGTATTTATTGATGACAGGCACTGTACTCATGAATCTATATATATGATTGATTGATGACTCTTATGACTCTATGATATTCTCATGCTTTGATTTATATGATACTACGATGCATATGATTTTATGAGTACTGACATTGGTGTTTGCAAGATGTGATGTTTTATGATTATGTATATAGAGGATGAGATGTTTAGATGCGTGTACCTAGATGTATGTTTATGCATTTGATATATATTGTGGTACTTGTGATGTAATTAAATGGATGTACTTAATATTTTTATGATGTGATGTATGTAAATGCAATGATCTTAATGAAAATGCATTGAGGATATGAAAATGCAGGTATGGAGCTGATGCAATGGGACTCGTGTTTTTGGTGTGTGTCACATTCAACTGATGAATCCACTAGGAGGACTATGGAGGACTAGGAAAGGGAGGTTAGCATGATGGTGGCTCAGGGTGTTAGCACAATGGTGAGAGGTCTAGATACATCATGAATATACAAGGACCATACCGAACAATAATTACAAGCGATTAATTACAAGAAATTATGTACACAGGTAGCTGTTGAGACTTGATTGGATCTTGCTGTTTGATGTGTGTGATAGTGTTGGAACACCTAGGGAACACGGGAAATGCTGAGGTTTGTGGAGATGTGATGGTGGAGATGGAGGGGAATGAGATTTTGATAGATAATGGAACGGTCCACTATGTGTGATGCCTGTTGCTAGGTTTTCATCACGCATACTTGTCCAAGGTGCCAAATTGCCAAGTTTTCACCATTGGATGAAATTTCTCTCTTCTCTTTTTTTTTGGATGTTTTTGATTTTTTGGATGTTTTTTATGTAGTCCAGGTGCCTGTTTGCCAGGTTTTTGCTGAGACAACCATTTTTTTCAGCTTCATTTTTTTGCTTTTTTGATATTTTTTTTAGGACTTTTTATATTGTTTTTGTACTTTTTTTATGACCTTTTTATACTTTTTATAGATTTTCTCAGATATCTAGAATGAACAACTAGCTGTCAGGCATAGAAGATCCTAAGATGAATGATGTTGATAGGATCATTAAATGTTTCTCCTTCAGGAGTGGAGAGTTGATATGCCCTAGAGTCGAAGCATGCAGTGACAATGTATGGGCCTTGCCAAGTGACTTCAAACTTACCTTTCTTTTCCCGATCAGTACCCACTTTTGGATTTTCCTTTAGCACAAGGTCTCCCACCTGGAACTGGCGTGGGTGGAATTTCTTGTTGTAGTTCCTCTTGAGTCTATTTTTATAGGAAATTAGGTGTTCATAGGCTTGCTGGGGCTTTTCATCTAGTAGATCAAGCTGTGTGAGTCACGCCACTCGGTAATCTTCATCATCAACTAGGCCCCTTAGTGATACACAGAGGGATGGTAGTTTGACCTTAATTAGTAGGACAACTTCAACACTGTAGACTAGGGAATACAGATTAGTGCCTGTAGGAGTACAATAGGAAGTGCGATATGCCCAAAGAGCAAGGTTGATCTGGAGATGCCAGTCACGACTAGTATCATTGACAACTTTATTAAGGATTTTGAGGAGGGTCTTATTAGTTGCCTCAGCTTGGTTGTTACCTTGAGGGAAATATGGACTAGAGAAACAGTGATGGATATGGAGGTGAGCACACAGATCAATGATGTGTTGATTTTCAAATGGTGTTTCATGATCTATAAAGATAGTGGAGGGTATGTCGAAGTGGAAGACAATGTGGTAGAGGATAAATTTGGATATCTGGACACCTGTAGCGAGGGTGAGTGGAATTGCTTCAACCCACTTTGTAAAGTACTCCATTGCTGTGATTATGTATTTGTGACCTTCGGAAGAGAGGGGAGTGATCTTACCAATGAGGTCAAAACCCCAATAAGAGAAGGGCCAAGGAGGCACAATAGGTCTGAGGACCTGTGTAGGAGCATGGATCAGATTAGCATGCTGTTGGCAAGGTAGACACTTCTTGACAAAATCACAAGCATCGTGTTCCATTGTAGGCCAATAGTACCCTATATGTAAAATTTGCTTGGAAAGGACCATGCCACTCATGTGGGCACCACAGATTCTAGCATGTACCTCTTGTAGAGCCTGGGCGGCTTCATTTTCATCTAAACATCTAGAGAGCACATTGTGATAGCCTCGACGATAAAGGGTGTTGGCTATGAGGGTGTAGCGGGAAGCTCTACGAATAAAGTTTTGGAATTGGGTTGAGGTGAGATGAGGGGATATGATACCATTTTGTAGATAAGCCTGGATATTGTGGTACCATGGAGATTGGGGACCAACCAAGACACATACGTGATTTGATTCATCATTATCGTAAGTGGGAGCATGAAGTTGCTCAACTAAGAATTCAGATTGCATAGACTCCTGAGGAATTTCTAAGAGGGATCCAATTATGGCCATTTCATTAGCAACCTTGTTTTCAAAACATGGTACTTGTGTTATCTGCACGTGGAGGAATCGCTCTTTCATCTTGTCAACCATCTTCTTATATGGCATCAATTTTTTGTCTTTGGTTTGATAGTCATCCACGACTTGTTTTATGATGAGTTGGAAATCACCAAAGACATGTATATCCATGATGTTCCATTCTATAGCCATGCAAAGCCCTGTCATTAGTGCTTCATATTATGTAATGTTGTTCATGTAGGAAAATCCCTATTTGAATGACATAGGGATGTAGTCACCTTGAGGTGTGATGAAAAGTATTCCTGCCCTTGCACCATGAGTTGTGTAGGACCCATCAAAGTAGAGTTTCCAAGTAGGTTGTTCTTCTATCATGCATAAATGCTCATCTAGAAATTTTGTGATAAAAGGATATGTGTCCACCAATGGCGCTTCTGCTAGCTGATTTGTGATGACCTATCCTTTAATGGATTTTCTGTCTATATATTGAATATCAAACTTGCTTAACAACATAGCCCATTTTTCCATTCATCCCATGAGAGTAGTCTTGGAGAGTAGGTATTTAAGAGGGTCCACTTTTGAAACAAGCTTGTTTGTATGACTAAGCATATAGTGGCAAAGTTTTTGAGTGGCAAAGACCACTGCCAGACATGCTTTTTCCATAGGGGAATAATTGAGCTCATAACCCACTAAGGTTTGACTTATGTAATAAATGGCTCTTTCGTTGCCTTCATCATCCAACTACGCAAGGAGTGCCCCCAGTGCTATTGTAGTAGCAGAAATATATAGGATGAGTGGTTAGCCAGGTACAGGTGGTACCAAGATGGGTTGATTAGCCAAGTATTCTTTGATCTTGTCAAAACTTTTCTGCCACTAAGGATCCCATTTGAAAGTGTTATCTTTTCACAGGAGATGAGTGAACGGTTAGCACTTATCTGCTAACTGAGAGATAAAATGGCACATGGATTGTAGCTTTCCTTGGAGGCTGCGTAGTTGTCAGAGTATTTTTGGTGGAGGCATTTCTATGATAGCTTGCACCTTCTTTGGATCTATTTCAATGCCTCATCTGGATACAATGAACCCAAGAAGTTTTCCTAACATGACCCTGAAGACACATTTCTTAGGGTTGAGCACTAAGAAATATTGTCCAATCCTATCAAAGACACATTCCAAAATGTCTAGGTGATCTTCCCTTTTTACTGAATTTTCCAAGATATCATCTACATAGTCTTCAAGGATCTTGTGAATCATGTCATGAAAAATGATAGTCATGGCCCTCTGATAGGTTTCCCCAGTGTTCTTAAAGCCAAATGGAATCATATTATAGCAGAAGGTGCCCTAGGGGGTTGTGAATGCTGTCTTGTGCTGATCTTCTTCTACAATACAGATCTGATTATATATGGAAAATCCATCCATGAGTGACAATATCTCATGTCCTGCTGTGAGATCTACTATCATGTCTATGTTAGATAGTGGGAAATCATCCTTAGGACATGCCTTGTTGAGATCTCGCAAGTGTGTACATATCCTGATTGATTTATCATGTTTAGACACTGGCACCATGTTAGAAATCCAATCAGAGTAGTCAATGGCGCAGATGATCTTGGCTTAAAGTAACTTCTTTAGGTCTTCTTTGACAAGTAGTTCCACTTTAGGGTGCATCTTTCTGAGCTTTTGTTTGACAGGCTTGATATTTGGGTCCACTGCAAGATTGTGAACCACCAAGTTGGGGTCTAATCCTGGCATGTGGGAGTAAGAACATGCAAACTTATTGATGGATTCCTTCAATAAAGTGACAAGATCGCTTTCTTCTACTTCAGTCAGAGATGTTGCTATGTATGTGATGGCGGGATTCTCTTTGGTGCCTAGGTTGATAGGTTTTGTTTCTTCGATGAGAATTGATGATTGTTCAGGCCTGTACTCATGAATTAGAGGAAGAGGAGAGTCTTCATCCTTTGGCACCTCAGGGAGGTTTTCTCTAGCGGATATGCCCTTTGTTTTTACCTTTTTGTGATCAGATAGCGCCCCAGAGGGGTTTTCACTAGGGGATCAATTTTTCTCTTTTTTATTTTTGTTTTCTTCTTCATTTTTGTGGCTGAAGTTCTCCTCTTCCCCAAAGTATGCTTTTGGATCCAGATTGTAGACATGTGCTAAATTTTTCCCCCAATCATTGCTCTATTCAATTTCTCCCATGAATCTTAGGAGTGCGTCCTCACTTTGGAACTCGTCAACATGTATGACACTTGGTTGGTCCCAGTCTATGAGTTCAGGATGGCGGAGGGGAAGGTTAATGAAGAGAATGGAAAGCTAGCATAGGATAGAATTGCCCAGGAAGGTTTCATCATCAAAGACATCATCATAGGATCTCACAAATTTCTCTTCTGGGACATCTTCGATGTCAGCAATTTCACCCAGGGAAGGATAAGAGGCATAGATGTTCTCATTGGTGCCCCCATTCATGTCAGCATCCATGCCAAGGCCTAGGTTCTTTTCTCATTAGGAAGGTACAATAGGTTCTTTCATTTCTCACTCTTCATAACCAAGGCCACCTCCTTGGTAGTTCCATTTTTCTGTCACCAGCTTGTGATTTGAAGGGTATTTACCTTTGAAGTAATTGAGGCAACTTGTGTCCTTGGGTGGTGGATTCTTATAGAGCCATTGATTGATGTTTGGTGTCATTTCTTGGCTATTCAAAATACCATTTGAGATAAAAGAGGTAGGACCCAATTGTAGCAGCTTGGTTGTTTTTGGTTTTGTCTTGCTTGGATTAGGTTGGCGACCTTGAGTGTGTGGATCAATTGGAAGTGCTCCAAATGTGAAAGAATCAGATAAACTATATTCACCACAACCTTTGTTGTTGATCTTGACCTTGGAAAGGGTGGAAGAGAGGATTGTTTCTGGGTCTGAATGGGTTTGAGATGAACTGGCAAGAGAGGTGCCAATGGCAATCCTAGGATAGTGATTGTAATGTGGAAAGGAAGTTTCCAATGTATTGCAGTATGCAAAGGGCTTGGGATCTGTGTGGATGGTGATCTCAGTGCCATTATATGGGAATTTGATGCACTGATGGTAGGTGGAGGGGACGGTTTGCATAAAATGAATCCATGGGTGTCCAAGGAGGATGTTGAAGGGAAGGTCAAGATCAACAACATGACATATTGTATCCTAGATAAAAGGGCCCACTTGGATGGGTTATGATATGGTGCCTTTAGAAGTGCATTCTAGATTTTCATATGATTTGATTGTGATGACATCATTTATTATATCAACTTCAGTGCAACCCAACTATTTTATGAATTTTAGAGTACACAGATTTAGGGATGAACCATTATCTATCATGACCCACTTGATGGAAAAATCTTTAACCATGACAGTGACATGGAGTGGGAAATTATGATCAGGTTCTTCTAAGGGTATGTATTTTAGTTTAAAGGAGACCCCACAAGATGCAGAGAAGTGGCCGACAAGGTTCTGGAATTTAGTGAGATTGATGTCACTGGGAACATGTGATTCTTGTAGGGATTTATTGAGGATCACTTGATAGGTGGGTGAGGTGTGGAGGAGATCTAGGATGGAAATTTGGGCAGGAGTATTCCCTAGGTGTTCCAAAATATTGTATTAGGTACCAGCAAATGGAATGGTACTCACACCTACAACTATTATTCTTCCTCAATGAGTGGTAACTGCACATTCGTTATCGACACCTTTGACATGAATGACATTGATGGAGGACTAGACTTGGGATACGTAGCTGATGAGATTATCGTAGTTGATATATGCATTTGTATAATATTTTTTGTTGGAATTTTCTCCTTACTAACCCTTCCCTTGGTAAGATGATTGAGTGGTATTTCCTGGGCCTTTACCTGAGGTGTGTTCAGGAAATGCATTTTGATAGATTTTAACACCCACATTTGGCGATGGTTGGGCAGGAGAGTCGACTTTGATTACTTTGCAATCAATGAGATCTTGGATCTAATGTTTTAGCTTCATGCATTTTAAGGTGGTGTGTCCCTTAACATGATGGTAATCATAATACTCGTTGTCTTTATACCAGGCAGGCTTAGGTGTTGAGTCATCAAATGGCTGCATTTATGGATACACGACTTGGTTAGCTTGGACCATTCTATAGAAGATGACATCTATGGATTCACCCAAAGTTTTAAATGTGCATTGTGGTGCATTCTGAGCATGAGGACGTTGTTATCCATGTGGGACTGATATACCATTTGTTTGGTTCACAGGACCTTGATAGTTGGGTTGATATGATGTCCCTAGAGGGGGATAGATAGTTGCGCCTTGAGGATGTATGTTTTGCTGGTATGTCAGTTGGGGATATGTGGGAGTGGGCTATTGATACATAGGAGGAGGTTGAGGGTATATTGGTGGTGCTTGCTGATAAGTTTGGGTAGGTGCATTAGGAACGGCTACCAAAACCTGAACATGTTTGGTGTCAGTGGCTTTGTCAGTTACTGCATTCTTGTTCTTGTTCTAGTATCATGATCAATCATTACTATGTTTTTCAGGTTGGGATTCTTTGTAGTTCTTGATGGCACCATCTTCTATGAGACCTCATTCGAGATCCATGCCTTTGATTCTGATGTCTTGATAAGTTTGTACGCAATTCACACACATGTGATAGGTGAGCTTAGGATGGAGGTTGTTAATGAAGATTTTGATAAGATGTTGCTCGAGGGGTTGATAGGACAACCTTGTAGTAAGCCCTTGCCAGCATTGAAGGTAATCGGCCAGGCTCTGTCCTCCCTTCTATTTGGAATTGCATAGGTCAAGGAGTGAGAGTTCATTTTTGACATTATGCTCGTATTGGGCCATAAACTTTTTAGATAATTCAAGGAAAGTAGAGACTGTGTCGTAGGGGATTTTGTAGAACCACTCAAGAGTGGTTCCTCCTAAGCTCTTGGGTAATAGTCTCATGAGGAAGTTATCGCTATAGGCCACTTCTTGACATGCCATATAGAATTATTTCACATGGCTCACAGGATCTCCCTTCCCCTGATATTTATCAAACTTGGGTGTCTCAAAGTGCTTGGGGAAGGGTATTGTAGTGATAGATCAATCAAATGGGTAAGGACACACCTCTTCAAAATTGAATGTTTTAGCCTCGGTCCCTGCTTTTATCTCTTTGAGAGCATTCTTCATTTCCTCCCATTCATGATTGATTTGTGGGGGAGGATTATTGATTGTGATTGCATTGGTTCCCTGGATCTAATATGGATCAAATGGTGAACATGGGGGATTCTATGGGGGATATTGTGGTGTTTGATATGATGGTTGTTGGTTAGTGTATATAGGTTTTTGTGGTGGAAGCTGTGGCTAAGGGGAGTATTGTAGTGGAGGAGGTGGCAGCGCTTGATAAGGTTGTTGCAATTTCTGGAAGTATGCTTGTATTTGCTGACCTGTTTGATAGGTAGGATGAGCCTATTGTGCACCTGCATAGGATGGAGGATAAGTGTTTTGCGGAGAAATTCCCATAGTGGGGACACTGAATTGCTGTGAAGGTGGAATGGTTTGTGATGTAGCAGAATATGGCATGGCCAAGTAGTTGGTGGAATGAGTTTGTTGTTTTTGTGTGGGTTGAATGAAAGGATTAGAAAACTGTTGTAGTGATTGTGCCATGAAAGGATTTGCCCCCAGTGTTTGTGGTTGTGGTTGCTGGGTAGTTTGAATGATGGGCTGTGTAGTTGTGAAGGAGTTGATTTGTGCTTGGGATGGTTGTTGGATAGATTGTTGCTGCTGTTGGATTGGTTTTTGCTGCTGAATTGGTTGTTGTTGTTGGATGGGTTGTTGCTGTTGGATTGGTTGCTATTGTTGGATTGGTTGGATGGAAATTTGGGGTATGAAAAATGGATTTGTAGATGGTTGTTGCATGGGAGGATTTGGATTGGTTTGCATTTGCAGCAAAATTGATGGCATACATTACGATTGCGTCGCTAGTGGAGCAGGGAAAGTGGACCCTTGTGGAAATAAGGGTTGGTTATAGGTGTTGGTAGGTGGCATGCCTGTGGTGAAGTGTGTTTGTTGCTATGAGTACATAGTGGAAGAGAAAGGTGGAATAGGCATGGAGATTTGGGTTCTTTGATGCTGCAAACTAGGTGGCATATTTTGAATGGGTTGAGTGGGGATAGGTGGAATGGTGGTTTATTGAGTGTTGACTGGTTGTGGTGGAAATTGTGCTACAAATGTTGGTAATATTTATACAAGTGGAGCGGCTGTGAACTATAGAGATGCTTTCATAGTGATAGGGGGTATTGCTTGTGCTGTTGATGTTGGATCAAGAGGTGGGGCTCCTGAGGTAGATGAAGATGTCATGTACATGATGGAAGGTGGGATGGAAGGTTGGAATACTTGTGCGATAAGGGTTCCCACCTGTAAGGGTCAATAAAGTGGATAAAAGACTTTGTTTCTAGTGGGATGAGGACGTTCCCATGGAAGTGCTATGGGTTGTGTGATAAGTGTGGGTATAATCCAGGGTGGGAGTTGAAGTCCTTATTGTTGAATGTCCAAGAGTACCTAATTGTTGTTACATCCACTCATGGCGTTCACCATGTGGACATGTCTTAGGTGATTGATAAATGTTTCTATGGTACTCATGGTGGGAGTCTCATTAGTATCCACCCAGATATGCTCAATTTGTTTGTTGGGATGAGGTGCGTAGGTAACCATGGCGTTAGTGTTGTCAATCACAGGATTAGATGAACTAGCGACAAGATTAGGGTCCATGTTCTTCCTCTTCTTTATGGCTTGTGTAATAGGTGGCATGAAATGACTACCTTAAGGGGATATGATATGCAAGATGTAATGCAAGGATGTGCCTAGGAAACTAAGGATGATGGTGCAAAGACTAGGATGCATCTAGGATGATGAATATGCTCCTATGGACTAAGGATGACTTGATGTATGCAAGGATTAAGGGTTGCTTTCTCTAGTGTAAGATCAAGTGGATTGTGATTGTCTACCTAAGATAGACTTGTGGTCTTCGGTGGATAGGATTCTCTATCAATGTGAACCAACCTTTTGATCAAGGTGATGAGGTTGTAAAAGGCAAAGGGGGTTATCCTAAACAATGCTTAGTTTAAGGAAAATCAAGGATGGGGTTTGATTAAGATGTAGGTTCTAAGAAACTCAAAAGGGGATGCAATACCAAGCGAAGGATGTGATTAAGATGCCTTTGATGATGATTAGACTAGGATTGGATTGTATTATGCTAGATTATGATAGGATGAGTGTGTGATGTGTTTCTAAAGATGAAAACCTAAGGGAGGTCCTAGAAATGCAAGCTAAGTGAGCTTAAGAAGAGGAAGAGTGTGTGTTTGTTATGGGAGACTAGCTAGTCATATTGTTCAAATCCGCTAAAAGCAACATTTAGATGATATTTTCCCATGAAGAAAGAAACTTTGTTGTTGTATATCACTTTGTCAAATTGTTCTCATTTATGAGTTTCTTTCTTGATGGAATCAACTATGTGTTGGTACTTGGTAGCCTCTCTGGTTTTATGCATTTGTTCTCTGTAAACGGGAGGCAATTGAGTTTTCACCTTCTTGTGCTTCTTGGAATCGGTCATGTCCTATAGAAATAGGTTTTAATTTTGGTTGAGCAATTAGAGTTCTTAGGACATATCTCATAAAAGGTCAAAGTTTGAAGATGTTGGCAAATTTTGAAGCTCACAAAAAAGGACGTTGTTTGATGATCTAGAAAAAGCTTGATTTCTTTCTGATTTTTGATAGGTTTGTTCCATGGAAATAACCAATTTCAACACAATTAAATCAAAAAATAACATGCATAGGTCTGAAAACAATCCAACAAGGGACAAAGCAACCTTGAGGGATACAAGCAAGTGACAAATTTTGTTTGTTGGGTATTCTGTTTGTGTTTTGGATTTGTCAATGTTCTTCAAACATTTCAAGCACAATTCTACCTAAGGAGTTGGCTTCACATGAAATATTATAGGCCCATTGCTTGGTATTCCTTCAGCTCACACAGAAGTGTCACCCCTAAAATGGTGTCCATGTTTTTGCCTTTTTCTAGGTATTGTTGCCGTGGGGTAAAAGAACAATAATCTGTCACCTTTTAGGCTAACTTATCAGCACAGCTGAATTTTAGTATTTCTAACTAAAAAATAATTTTGGTCAAACATATGGTCTAGCTAGATTCATTCTAGCTAAGTTAGATAAGTGCTTTAACTTTTCCAATTGGAAATGTCTATTAAATGCATGTATTATACCACTTTGAGTCCAATTACCATAGAAATAAAATTATTTCAGAAAAGCAACGTTTCAATAACTCTTAGTCTTTTTAATGATATTTTTAAAAAAATAAAAAATTACCCTTTTGTAGAGATCAGAGTCAAGAATACCCTCATATAGATTTTATAGTGTTTTAATTAGACATAGTCTATTGTAATTAAAAAATATTGCAAGTAGGTATTTTAACAGTCAAGGAGATGTTGATTTAGAGAAAGAAAAAATAAGTAAATTATATTAAATAAATTTGAAAATCATATGGTGCACTAGAGGAGAGAGTACTCTTCAAGAATATATATTTGTTTTTTAATTGGGATAGATTTGTTATGAAAAATATGGCGGGAGATGAAAACTATCGATTTTAGGTGAGTTAGAATTTGAATTGTTATAAAAGAGAACATATAGGCCAAAAACCAATTTTTATTTCTTAATGCACTAGCTATATATGTCATCTATAACATATTTTGAAATTAGGGAAAAAAATGTTTATTTACATATAAGTTTTTGGTGGAAACTAGACCCCTAAATTTCAGCATTTTTCAGCAATTGAAAAATTGTTTTTAAAAATTAAAAAAACATATCAATTATTATTCAAAAAATATATTAAAAATATTAATCATCAACTTCATCCATTTTAAAACATTTAATTAGTTTACATCATCTTCAAATTCCAAACATAAATGTCACTTTTATACTATTGAAGTTGAACAACTTTGGTTTTGTTAGCCTTTTCCTTTATAAAAGGGTGACAGATTATTGTGCTTTTACCCCGTGCTACAAAGATCTCTTTCACAACACAATACCTTGGGACACATATGATGGGGAACTTGGGGGGAGATTCTTCCCTCCTCTCGCACTATAATAAATCATTGTTCGAAGGTGAATCAGGTAGCTTCTATGCTTAGAGTGTTTAGTAAGTGTCTCCGTTCGATTGTATCATCTATGTTTGTGCAAGCACGATTCAGGTGTATAGCCCCATAGAGAATTTTGACAAAAGTGGTCACATAAATGTGATTGAGACCGCAAGGCCGCACTTAAATTAGATGAGAGCTGAGTATAAGCTCAAATGACAATTGACTCCTGAGGCTTTAACTTCAAAGAGTAAATTTGATTAACGTGAGTTGGAGTGGTGTGGCTTACACCTCATTCTCATGTGGGTCATTCCCAGGAGATTTTTTTCTCAACCGGCAAGCCCATCTAAAGGATTAACTTGAAAAGCAAATTGGATTGGCAACAAAAAAGAGTCTGGATTTCTAATTTTCTCATAAGGGGAAAAGAGCATACTCTCTTATCCAGTATCATTTTCTCCACAGACACGCAAGACACACTTAGTTTATTCCCAAAGATTTAAAATTTTAACCTTTGACAAGCGTTATCACAAAACCACTCAAAAGTTGCTAGCAAAATGATGAACAAAAGTCTATTAGAGTGTAGACGCCGATTCAGGGTGGAGACGTTGGTTCTGTGTTTTAGCTAAAAAATGACAGAATGCATGAAAATAAACCAGAAAACACAAAAAGTTAGAAAATTGTTATACTAGTCAGAGATTCTGATTCATGCAACACAGATGCCAATCGATGATATTTCTGAACTTTCATTTTCGCAGACGCCGAAACATGAACTGGCATTTTCGTAGATGCTGCTATATTTGCAAGTTCACAAAACATAAAAAAATAGCAAAAAAATGTTATTTTCCTTCTTTCTTAGTCTTTTAATTTGATCAAATTTAGCCATTTGAGATTATCCAAACATTTAAATGCTAGTGTTCTTTAAGAAGTTATCAAGATTCGTTCCCTTAGTAAAATTTTAACATTATAACTACTTGTAAAATGGATCTCTGCTAAAAAAAAAAAATGCTCAAATACCAAAAAGCAGTGGGAAAGACAGTAAATCTTGAAAAAAATGAAAAATTATGGTTGGAAAGTCTCAAATAAATAGGGCCAGGCGGAGACGCCAATGTAGGTCATAGACGCTGATCGACAGTTCAGAGAGAACCAACATTTGCACAGATGCCTCTGCATAAAATGCAGACGCCGATCCACGTGTTTGGCAAATTTTGGAAGAAAAAAGACAAGAATTTAGAAATTTTTTAGGGACGTGGGTCCCACCGGGCGTGCCAGAATGTGTATGAGGAAATCTTCAATCTATTGGGAGCAAGCTCAAATATGACAAGTTAGTGGGTTAACACATATGATTCATGAAATGAACAAAGAAACCAACAAGGCAACATCATAACATTAGATAGAACTAAAACAAGCTATTTGCACCCTATCTTTACTTGGTTGATTTGTTCTTTTAGATTAAATGTGCATGTGCTCTCTCAAACAAAAATGAGATAGATCCCCAATGCAATGCAAGATTGGAAACAATGAAGCAATTCAAGAGCTAGTATGAGGAACTAGTCTCAAATTCTTCAAAGGATGATCTAAACTAGCTATGGAAATGATATGTAAAATATGCAAGATTGAAGCTATGATTCATTGTCCATTATCCTAGCATATGATATCTATATGATTTAAGAAAGAAACTATGAGCATGAAAACAACTATGAAAATCTAGAGCTATGTTAGCATAATAATAATGCAAAATGAGAGATGAAAATGCAAGAGGAGAAGGCCTCTATTTATAGAATTTTGGGATAGAAGAGGAGGGGTTGAATGATGTGGCATCTATGTGGCATCCACATAAGAGCCACATAAGGGACACATAGGCTTGAAGGGATGGCTAATTTGAAGTCAAATATAGCAATAAATATTGA
>MU225256.1:10059011-10080384 GCA_018584345.1 Thuja plicata | reverse complement strand
GGCTTGAAGGGATGGCTAATTTGAAGTCAAATATAGCAATAAATATTGAGTGGCTCAAGAATTCCAAGTGGGGGACAAATGAGTAAATAGCCTTAAAGAGGAATGGGTGCCCATTTTGGAGAGAATTGTCACATGTGGGTGAGCAATCCATTAGTCTTAAGAGGGTTAGGAATCACCTTTTTAAGTATTATCAGAGGGTGATTAGGTAGGGAAGTATACTTAGGAAGTGAGGTGATGGGAGTTGAGTAGGAATAGGATAGGCTTAGGGTAGGCTTCTAGATTGGATTAATAGGTTCCTAGCTAGGGTTTATATTATAATTCAAATTAGATTTGAATAAATCATAGTTTAGAAGAATTAGGAATATGGAGGAATTTTAATAAATATAAATTTATTAAAAAGGGGATTTTGTGAGGCAAATGTATTTAAATAAAATACATTAGAATAGTATTTGATCATTGATAAATACCAACTATGAAACTATTTAATTGATTAAATTAAATAGCTAGATGAACAAGAGGGAATTTAATATTAATTATAATATTAATATTTTTGGACGTCTACAGATACTCATGAAAAAGGGGGATAATGTTACTCTAATTGCACATTGAAGTTGTCATTAGTATGCATGTACACAAAATGGACAGTCGATAACAAAGTCAAACATGACAGTCACTATATATCACTGAAGTATAGAGTTAACCGAGAGCACTGATCATGCCCAGAGTTAACTGAGTGTAGTGATACCCGAGTACACAAACTATACCGAGCAATAGACAACACAGAGCTACACAAGCATAACCAAACACTAGTATAACCGAGATACATAGTCTACACCGAGCACCGAGGAACAACATTAACTTAGTGGAAAATGGCCCACATAAAAGTTTGTTATGGAACATTGTTCTAAGTAACAACTTTTGAGCCGACTTAGGTAATAGTTTACACGATTGAGGAGGACATTAATTATGGATTTACAACATTAATTGTTTATGTCTCCTATATTTATTTGATCAATGTAAATTTTGTAACCATTGATCTTAGGGTAAGGATGTAATTGTTAATCCCTAATTAGGTCACATCATTTGATATATAATTGTATAGATGTCATTGTGTAATGTATGTTGATCAAGAATTGATCAAGTAGCCGCCATACTACAGACATCAGAGATCAGACAAGGGATTTAAGGACATATACTACACAATAGAATTTAGTTTTCAGAACTAAGGCAAGGCTACCGAGAAGAATAGAGAAGAAGGTATTATCATTCACATTGAGGTGATATGTTATGTATGAAATTAATGGATCTGTATCAGAAATTTTGAGATTGTATATGTTTTAGATCAACTTTTTGTTATTCTCTAACAATTGTAATAGACACCTAAATCTCGTAACAGAGTAGACTTAACAGTGTTTTTGTAAATCTCTTAACTAAATGCACACATAGATAGTGTTTCTAAATCCTCCCATAAGGTAGATCTAGTCGATCTTTTTGTTACTCCTAACAGGGTAAGATCATCATAAGTGATCATTATTTGTAATCTCTAACAAGATTTCTTTATTACTGCAGTAGTGAAGTTTTGTGGGTCTCATCCCCACTACAGGTTTTACCTTCTATTAGAGGTTTTCTATGATACCAAAATACTAATGTCATGTGTACTTCATTTCATGTATGTTTAATGCTTATTTTACATGCATTTACATTTGAGTATTGATACTATATGTTTGGTGTGTGAAATCTACTCAGTTGGATAATACACTACAATGATTACAAGGATTTGATGAAATTTTTTTAAAGGTACTGATTCACCCCTCCCCTCTTAGTACATATCCTTTCCATTATCCCAACACAATCAGGCAAAATCAAACTTTAATACTTAAAACTTAGCTCACTGATTCACTCGGTAGAACTGAATATAGTAATGACCAACTCACCAAATAACTTAATAACTTAAACAACCATACATCTCATAATATGAAAATCAATCATTCAAACTTAGTTAACACCAAATTTAATTAGGAAACCCAATAAGGGAAAAACCTCTGTGGGAATTGTGACCCACAATAAAAATGTACCCTTCTGAAGTATGCTCTGTTAAGAACTTATCCTGTTAAAGATTACAAACACATTTGCAAGATGTGACCCTGTTAAGGGATTTACCTCAGTTCTGTTAAGATCTTCACCCTGTTAGGAGTGGCCTTGTTAGAGGTCTTTAAACACTCTTTTCGAATGTCACCTACTTTTAGGATTTACAAATAGGACTATTAAATCCACTCGGTTAAGAGATTTTTCTTTGTTACAAATGCTAATAAGCAACAGTAAAAATTTGATCTGTAAATATTGCAACTACCTTTTCTAGGGTCAAATCCTTTATTCTCACATGAATACTGGAATTACATACTCCATTTTTCTCTACTCTAGACTATAGATTTTGTTCTTTCTACTTCTCTGCTCTGCTCGGTAACTTTGTCCTTCATCTTCTTTTGGTCTCAATTCAATTTGCCAACATCTTATCTCTCAATAGTTCTCATCCTTTATATAGAAAATTTTTTTCCTCTTAATCTCCTTGATTTGGTTTTCCATTATTTTCTCTCAGTCCTTCAATCATCTTCTTCACAAATCTCAGCTCGGTAAACTGTTTAAATTTTACCTCGTAACTTGAACTTTTTCTTAGAACTCAAACAATCAGGTGTAACCACTTAATCTTCGCCTTAGATCTTCTCATTGAATTTTATTTCTCGTAGATCTTCTAAAAAACTTCCTTTATCCTTATCAAAATCTTGATCATCATAGCTTCATATTAAATTTGATCTATTATCAATCAATATCCTGTACTTGGTAACTTGCCTTGCGATTTGGTAACTATATTCATTTACTTCTTGGTTCCTAACTCATTCTCGGTGCTTGGTAACTAAAACTGACTAACACAACTCTATACAGATTGGCTCTATCTAGTTAGGTAGAGTAACTCTTTCCATTCATAACTTAAATCTTTGCAATCTTTGACTTAATTAATCAAATGTACCGACTTGATAACATCAAATATATAGTAGAAAAAAACTATATCAACATTACTTCATCATTGTCTGACATGTATTTTTACCCATTTAACTTCTCCTTCTTATGATATAGTAACTCAATATAAATCAGTAATCAATTGCTTGACTTCAATGAAAAAATAAAAACTAACCTAACCATTTCTACAAACATGTATACCTACTACCACTTGGTCATCATCATCTCCATCAGTTGGTTAACACTAACAACCTTCATTGAATTGTGTGTGATAAATGTACCTATATTTTTAAATTCTAAAGGGGTCAAAATTTCTTCAAGACCACTGATTTTCATTGAGATGAACAATTCAAAAGAAATTTCAACCCCCATTAACATTACAAATTAGATAGGAACATTTTTACCTCATAGAATACAATGAGTATCGTTAGATTATATTTTAAATCAATGGTGAAAACTAAATATTGGTGATATGGGCCTAAAGTAATTAATAATAATATATTACTAGAAAATTAATTCATATTTCTACAATAACTTATAAAATCTAGGCATATATAATCTAATCATGTACAAAATATTGTGGGAAATCTTTGAGTTAGAATTTTTAATAAAATAAACTATTTGGTGATTTAAATAATAATAAAATAAATTTTTCTAAAAGTGTGGTGATTTAGGTTGCCTTAAATCTAGAATTATTACTTAAATTTTGATTTCCAAATTTCAACTATTAGCTAATTGACGAATATTAGCCACTAAAAAAATCATTGTTCTTTTCTCTATTATCTTTTTGTTGGCCTTGTCTTAGCGAGATAGTTTCAATGCTTTTTAGTTATTTCTATTTCATATCTCATGAGACTTTCTTCATCTACCTTTGAACCATTTCTTTGTGAGGAGACGAGGGCCTTCTCTTAAGCCTATTTTTATCAATTATAAAAAAAACACAAGAATTAAATAATTTGATATCAAAATTATAATGTCTAAATTTATTTAAAACTATATTAATTCCTACTGTGACAGAAAAATTGTTTGTAAACATTTGGATTTTTAAATAAATTTGATGTGCAACTGCTAGTTCAAATTAGCTTTGTTGCTAAAGTTTGTTTTAGACTGTAACCACCATAGCAAGAATATAAAGGAAAACTTGTGAAGGAAAATATAAATAAATGTAATTTCAAACACGTGTAAAAGTGGATAATACTAACATGCATACAAACCTAACTCTTTAACGGTTGCGAGAGAGTGAGAATATGAGGAAGCTGAAACAATTAGCAAACAAAAATAACTGAATGGCTAGAATTATCAAATGAAAAAATAATAAGGCTCATAATTATAAAAAAAATATAATGAAAATTCAAACTCACTTGACATGGGCACTATAATAACAAATTTATAGCTATAAATGTGTTGAACACAACTAATAGATTTCCAGATGAAATTTAATTGTTTATTTTCCTTATCAGTTGTATGATCGGTTTAAAAAAAATCTAAAAAATTAAAATTTATATATGCTCATATTGATCTTGGTAGCTTACACTTTGTCTATATAATATCACAAATTTTCTTAGATCGCTTAAGCTTTTATGTTTCCTTTCTATTGATGATCTACTCAAGCACTACTCTTTTGAGGATATCTACGCATTTCGTATTGTTGATCTGGTACACATTTTCTAATTTTCAATCCAAAAATCTTGAAGGTAATTTTTTTTATACCTTCACATTTTGCATGCATGTCTATTATGAAATTAAAAAGTGCATAAAATTATAGAGAAGAAAAAAAAAATATAACACTTAGATTTACATGGCCTAGTAAAATTATACTAGGAAAAAACAACCATAGGAAAATATCTTTCATATTGATTCTTAATAATTTTCATAGTTACAACAATCTTTGAAATGTACTTCAAAACATGAATTCTAGTTGCATATAACAATCGAGTTGTATATAGCAATATGACTTCGCAGTCCAGCAATGTCTACCAATGGTTGTTTCTATTTTTTAGATATTTATTTACTACATCTCTTTTATTGCATCCATTCTTTGAAATTTGTAAGTCACTGCAACAAATCTCCATTATATATTATTTTCATGAGTAATCAAGGAAACAAAGACTTAGGGAGGTGAGGAAAATATATTCACAGGCTTTCCACTTTAATCTCTCTCATTATCTTCTTGCTAAGCGCAATGCTTGAGAAGGCTTGGTTGTGGTTTTTGTAGTACCCTTTCATGTGATACCATTTCTAATTTTATGTTCAGGATTTAGATTGGACTATATGTGTGATGTTACTTGTGGTATTGTAGTTTTGGTTTCCCATGATGCTTATGTTTCAGACACTATATAATGACATTGATGTTTTTATGATGAGGTGGATACAATTTGGGTATGGATCAATATATATGTTTCATTATCATACAAGATGATATTTATTTTCACAATTATGATTTACTGATGTACTAACTTTTGTTATTATGCTTATGTTACTGCTTTGTGATTATTCATGTCTGATGTGTTTGTATGATGTGAGATGAAGTCGTAGTTACTCACCTGTGAGGTCCACATGATGTCTCATTCCCTTCATTGTTTGATTACTTTCTGACATGATTATATGAATATGTATGTGCACATGCCTTGTCTTGTGATGTAGCTTGCAAGTACCATGCATCGAATTCACCTAAATTAGCAGGTCTGAGGGAGATGAAAATGGAAATGAAATTAAGACCCAACTCTTGACTTAACCCCAACCATCATCCTACATAATGATGAGAGTGATATGAGTTACCTATCCAAGTTTTCAAGTAGAGAACCACAGATCTCCTTATGCCCCTTGTTGCTTGATGAGTGTAAGAATGTGCATGGTTGTGTCATTTCAATCTCTATTTTCATGTCATTTCTTTGCAAGTCAACCCCTTTGTTATTCATGCTTGAGATACCTTATTTTATTAGTGACATTAATTAAATTAATAAACTGAGTTTAACATTATAAGTATTAATGATGTATTTATAGAGTATGGATATAAAATATTATTATTATTTCATTATTATTAATGTTAGCATTATAACTTATTATTATTATTATAAATAACTATTATAAATGTCTATATTCAATGTTGATCAAGTCCTATCTTAGAAAATATTAAAATTGGTCTGCGTTTATAATGTTAAATTAAAATAAATGAATATCGAATCATTTACGTTTTAAATAAAGTAAAATATAAAATAAAAACATGTAAATATAAAAGAGGAATTTATGACATAAATTATCTATTTATAAAAATTAATGAAAAATGTTAATGATTTTTCATATTGTCTTTTCATGCTTTGAAAAGGGAATTAATGAGTTTTAATAAAAATTATGGGAGTTACTCCTGTGCACGGGCTTGCATGCAAAGAGGGAGGTTTTGAAACCATATATGAAGAAAGGAATTTAATGTTTTTTTTTTTTTTTTTGGGGGGGGGGGGACTAGAAGTTTTCTTTTTCTGGGGAATTTTTATTTTATACTTTTGTTTCATTATTTGAATTATGGGTGGGGGAGGCATCTGGTGGCGGGTTGATTTTGGAGGCAACAAATTGGGAATATGTTGTTTTGATTCAAAGTTGAGGTATGTTTTTGTGTGTGTGTGTGTGTGTGTTTTGAGTGTCATAAACCTTCATAAAACCTTAATTTGGTATGCTTTAAAATCAAAACATTAGATATAACTAGTTAAGAAATTCAAAATGAAAGGATTTAAGAACATTCTATGGATCTCTAATTACATGGATTTGAGGTATGATCTCAGTTGCATTATGATCCTCAAATGAAAACCTATAAAATGAGAATATGAAGCTATGATCTATGATTCAAAATTGATGTAAACGACTGTCCTAAATGCTCAAAAAAACTAGATTAACATGAAATTCTCTATTCTAACAATGCTTAAATGAATAAACAAGATGAAAACCCAATGTTATGAATTTTCTTTGATGATAGTGGAGGCACAATTGAGCATTATGGAATTACTCTACATGAAGGTGGATGGAAGTAAGATTATTTGCACTAAGAATGCTTACTATTTATAGGATTTACCAAGGTGTATGGGGTGAGTTTAAGTAACCCTAGTCAATGCATTGTTGAGGTTAAGGTTAATGATGTGTCCCCTTTGAGTGGACAAGATTGATTCTCAAGATTGAGTGGCCAGGATAGAAAATCTTTTTGGTGATCCATGTGCTTTCTTTCCTCTTCTCTCATTGGTTGATTGATTTTTTGTCATGTAGTAGTAGGTGAGAGATATTAGAATTTAATTACATTAGCCATGTATGATTTATTGAATTAAATTGAATTAATTAATGAACTATGTAATTAAATCATTAATTCAATTACCTAGTTATTTGATTTATTTATTTTAATTAATCCAAATGGCTTGTATTTAATTCATGTTTTCTATGATCATTTTTAGGTGTATACATTTTCTCCTCTTTGAATCAACATGAGAAGCGCATTGGTTCAAAGAAAATCTTATGTCTGATGTCTGATTTTGATGATTTGATTCCTTGATGCTGACTTGATTAACAAATATTGTTCAACTGATATGATGCTGATGATGATGATGTCTCAATATGAATCTCTAATATGATCTTTTTGATGCCCCAATTTAAAATTTTGAAAATTTGACATCCAATGTCCTTGATTTTAGAAATTTTGCTTTGTAGTGACAATATGCCCCCTCACAATTTAAATTGAAAATTTTTAATGATTTTTTGAAAATTTGATGGTTTTGCACGAGTTTGATAATTTTGATTTAAATTCCCCCAAAAAAGGAATCTCCTAATGATGGATATGCCCTTGGTGAAGATATTGGATTAATAGGCCTCTAAGGTGAAAATGAATGCCACCATAATGCCTAGTGAACTTTTTCAGGGTAAAAAGCCCTTTTTTGTTTCTCTCTTTTACTTTCTCATTTTGTGTTCTTTTTCTTTGGGTGAGAAAATCTTGGCTGGAAGAAACGGTGATTCTGATGGCTGATCATCAATTTGAGAGAGTTTGTAAATACTAGAGACTGCCCCAATATGACCCACTGGTATGTCTCAGTAAAAACCCTTTTTGAATTTGATGAGTTCGGTATGAGTAGGGTTTTCAAAAATGGGTTTGTGGGTTTTGGAAATCATCCATTTTTTTTCTAGTTATGATACTTGTGTTGGTCCCACTGAGAGGGGGGTGAATCAGACAAATCAAACCTTAAACACTTAAAACTGAACTCACGGATTCACTTGATAATACTGAATACAATAACTAACCAATTCACCAAATAACTAAATAGCATAAGCAACAATACATCTCATATATGTAAATCAATCATTCAAACTTAGCAACATTAGATTAACCATGTAAACATTAGATATAACTTGGTTGACATCATATTTAACTTTGTAGACACAAAATTTAATCAGGAAACCCAATTTGGGAAAAACCTCACTGGTAATTGTAACCCACAATAAAAATGTACCCTTTTGAAGTACGCTCAATTAAGAACTTATCATGTTAAAGATTACAAACACATTTGCTAAATGTAACCCTGTTAGGGGATTTACCTCAAATTTGTTAAGATCTTCACCCTGTTAGGAGTGGCCTTGTTAGAGGTCTTTAAACACTCTTTTGGAATGTCACCTAAGTCTAGGTTCTACAAATAGGAAATTTAAATCCACTCGGTTAAGATATTTCTCTATTATAAATATTAATAAGCAATAGTAAACTTTGATCTGTAAATATAGCAACTACCTTTGCTTGTGTCAAATCCTTTATGCTTAATTGAATATTGGCATCACATACTCCATTTATCTCTTTCTCATACTATAGATTCTTCAATCTCTTTTTCTCTGTTATGCTCGGTAAATTTCGTTCTTCAACTTCTCCTCCTTCTTTGTTCAATTTGCCAACCTCTTGTTCTCAGTGTATTTCTCATCCTTTATATAGATATAATTTTTCCTCTTAATCTCCTTAATTTTATTTTCCTTCATTTGCACTCAGTTGCTCGATCATCTTCTTCGTATTTCACAACTTAGTAAACCATCTCACTTTTACCTGAGATCTTTTACTTTTCTTGAAACTCTCATAATTTTGTTTAACCGCTTGATCTTCACCTTAGATCTTCTCATTGAATTTTCCCATTCATAGATCTTGTAACAAAATTCATTTCCTCATCCAGCTCATCATCACTTCACATTAAATTTGATCTTATCATCATTTAATATTAATATACTGTACTCGATAAAAATGTCTTTGCAACTCAGTAACTGGCTTCATTCAGTACTTGGTGTCTAACTCATCTTCGATGCTCGGTGCTCGGTAACTATGAGTGACTCACATAAAATTATACCGACTGACTTAGTCTAGCTCAGTAAAGTAAGTCTTTTGATTGTAACTTAATTCATTTTAGTTCCTGACTTGATCAATCAAATGTACCAATTTGATAACATCAAATATATAGTAGAAAACAACAATATCATCATTAATTCATCTTTATCTAATCTGTATTTGTCACCCATTTAACTTATCCTCTTAAGATATGGTAACATAATAAAAATCAATTAATCAATTGCTTGACATTAATGAAAAAATAATAAATGATCTAACCATTTCCACAATCATGATACTCAGTATCACTCAGTCTTCATCATCTCCATCAAATATTCATCATTTAATCAACAATCTCCCTCTTTGGAATTGATGGAAACCACTATAACGGTGTTATATCAATTGATGATGACAACTCTCAAATCCATAACTGTACTCCCTCTGAGTTGATATTTCTGTTTCCACTTTGATATTTTGATCTGAATCTCCCTCTTGGATAAATATTCTATTTTTGTAACATACACTCTGAATCTCCCTCTTGGATAAATGTCATCAATTCATTCTTCTCCCTCTTTGACAACAATTTCAAAATGTCATACTCCTGATAAGTTGTTCCAGTAGTGGATTATACCTGACATGTACTCATAAATCATTACATACAAAAATATTTTCACAACTTTAGGAATCACTTAAAGTGTGTCATACTAACATCAATTCAGAAATTCAGAATAAAAAGAAAAGTCCTTGAGATCTTGAAAGAGATACTGGAGCTAAAGGAGTCCATTGAAAAAATGGAAGAGATGCAGAAGGAGGCTGAGGTAGCCTACCAGAAATGATCTACACTTATCTGGAAAGAAGCCTGCTAGAAAACACCTCAATAACAATTGAAGAAATGGCTAGAAGCTTGGGCCCTGGTCCTAGAATTTAGAACCTAAAAGCATTATACGCTTATCTAGAAAGAAGCTTGCTAGAAAACACCTCAATAACAATTGAAGAAAAGGCTAGAAGCTCGGGCCCTGGTCCTAGAACCCAAAGCGGAATAAAAATAAAAGTCCCTGAGATCCCGAAAGAGATGCTAGAGCTGAAGGAGTCCATTGAAAAAATGGAGTAGATGTAGAAGGAGGATAAGGTAGCCTACCAGAAAATGATGTAATGTTTCTTCTTCTGGTCTGTAAATTTTGCTGAAAATTGTTCAAGCAGTTGTGCTAGAATGTGTGCTTATCTTTGGCAGTTTTTGTTTTTTCCCATTTTAGGTCTTTTGGTATCTTGCTGGGTCTTGCCTTTTGTTCATTGCAGGCTTTCTATGTTTGTATGTGCCTTTGATGCCTATCTCTTGTAGCTTTTTGTAAAAGGTTTTAGGTTCCTTTCAAAACATGTTTTTACCTTAATCAAAAACATCAATTTAGAAATAGATATTCTAATGAAATATATAATTAATGTAGCATGCCTCATGCTCTTTAGTGAACATTGGATAGGGAAAGAACCCCTAATTTACCTCTGAGATACTCAAAAGCATCTTTAGGTAGTGACTTTGTAAATATATCAGCCAGTTGTTCCTTTGAATTCAATATTCCAATTTCACATTCTTCTCTTGAACTTGTTCTCTCAAGTAGTGATACTTGATAGAAATTTTCTTGGTCTTATAATGCATAAACAGGTTCTTTGATATATTAATTGCACATGTATTATAACAAAAATAGTAACCAAATCTGTGATATCTTCTTGCATATCATCAAGTAATTGCTTAATCCATACTATATTTTCACAATTCATAGTACCAACAACATATTCAGCCTCGACAGTAGACTGTGAAATACAACTTTGTTTCTTGCTTAGCCATGTAACCAACCTTTTGTTAGGAATAACAGTCAACAAGACAACTGAGAGGGGGGGGTGAATCATTTGTAGTATAGATTATTAAACTTTAAACTTTATAAACCATATCAACAAAAT
Source organism: Thuja plicata (assembly GCA_018584345.1). Taxonomy (NCBI): domain Eukaryota; kingdom Viridiplantae; phylum Streptophyta; class Pinopsida; order Cupressales; family Cupressaceae; genus Thuja; species Thuja plicata. Next base: position 10,069,088 of record MU225256.1, on the reverse strand, counting down.
TAAATGATAACACAGTAAAACAACACCATAACACAATATTTGTTGTCGAGAAAACCCTGTTAAAGGTAAAACCCCGGTGGGAATTAAAACCCACAAATAATGTACTGAGAGTATAACATCCCTGTTAAAATATATTAGCCCTATTAGGAGCTTGTTACAACATTACAGTACACAGTCCCTGTTAGGAGACAAACCCTATTAGGAGTCAAAGAAAATAGTAGGCTCACTGCCAAGGCACACTTCCCAAAGAAGGTTAAAGCCACCCTCAAGGATTTACAATCTGAATCAAGTGTGTAAATAAAATATAAAATCCAGTGAACTGTCTGATAGAAATTGTCTTTGCTTGGTCAGTTCCAATGAAGTATAACAATTATCAACTCTTCTATATATCCATTAGTCAACAAGCTTCACAACTTCCACAATTCTTTGTCCTTTATTCTTTGCCACACTTTCTCTAGGAGAAAAGATCATTCATATATACCCTCTTACGATAATTCATTAGGTTAGCCAGTTGAGCTTTCCCAATACATAATTAACTAGTTCAGCCAATTAAGGATTTCCATCATACAAATAATTATATAACCCCTTGCTAAGATAGACATGGTACCTTTAACAAGTAAACATCAATTAAAATCCATCAAATATACTTCTAGATCTATAATCTATGCTCATAATTAATTCCACATGCTACATGTATGAAGTCAAACAGTAAATAGGTCTTCTCTAGAATACATGCCATAACTGACATCACCATTAACAAAACAACAATAGAACTCAACCCATTACTCTAACATATGTTGGCTATCCACTAGTAAGCTTGCATCATCTAAAGTATCTTCGCCAGAAAGATATACCAGAAAAACAAAGGCTTGCTCTGTCTAGAATCACAGTTACTGTCTAGAAAACCAGCCTTCAGCAAATCAACTGTAACATCCATAATATGTAATATTAAGTCAAGAAACCTTAGGAATAAGATCAATACAAATCCTTCTACAAAATTCCAACTTTGATCATTCTCAATCATCCGTACATTGTTTGTACACTTCTTCCAGTCAAGTAGTCAGTCAGTCTTCTCCAAAGAAATATATGTTGACATCAGTGACAAAACATGAATATCAACAACATGATCAGTAACCAAAAATGATATCATCCAACAATCTCCCCCTTTGTCATTGATGGAAACATATGGGAAAATCCATATGCATCAACCCAAAAGTACTCTCTCTCAATACAATCTTCTCAATATCCTCAACAAAAATCTCCCCAAAATAGTAGAGGTTTTCACATAGATTCCTTCCCCCTTTGGAGACAATGGAAAGGTTTCCATAACTCATATGTAGTCTTCTGTAAGGTGAAGATTTTTCAAATATTTTTTTCCAACAATTAGGTGCAAGATCACCCAAATGTACTCCGTAGTGTTCTCCTGCAATCACTCCCCCTAAGGAGTAGATCCATACATCAAGTCCAGATAGTGATATGCTTATTTTTTTAATGCATTACAAGATTCTTTGACATGTTTACTGTGCTAGTGTTATTACAATGAATAACCACTGGCTCTTTGAAATTTATTTCGATATCTTCCAGCATTTGTTTCATCCAAACAACTTGTGTGCAATTTATTGCAACAGCAACATATTTTGACTCAGCAGTAGATTGAGAAATATAGTTTTGCTTCTTTCTCAACCAAGAAACCAACCTTTCCCAAGGAAAAATGCACCACCACTTTTACTCTTCCTTTCATCCACATTACCTTCCCAATCAACATCAGTAAAAGCATGCAATGTAAAATCATCAAATTTTTCATACCATAATCCATATTCTATTGTCCCTTTCAAATATCTAAAAATTCTTTTCAAAGCAACAAAATGTGTTTCTTTAGGATCTACCTGATATCTAGCCACAATTCCAACTGCATTAGTAATATATGGTCTAGTGTGTGTTAGATATTGTAGACCTCCAATCATCAATCTGTACTTAGTCTAAACAGCACTTTGAGTCTCATCACTCTTAGTCAGTTTGTTCCCTATCACCATAGGTGTTCCAACAGGTTTACAATCTTCCATTCCAAGCTTTTTCAACATTTCTTTAAGATACTTGGTCTGAGATACAAAAATTCCATTCTTACTCTGATTAATTTGCAAACCAAGGAAGTATTTCATCTCACCAATCATTGACATTTCAAATTCATTTTCCATTTCTTTAGAAAAATTCTTACTCATCTTATCATTGCCTCCAAAAATGATATCATCAACAAAAACCTTCTATAATCAATATTTCATCTTCTTTAGTTATTAAGTATAAATTACTATCTGCATTACCTTTTCTGAAACCAAGACGAAGTAGATATTTGTCCAATCTTTCATACCATGCCCTTGGTGCTTTTTTCAGTCCATACAACACTTTCTTCAATCTGTAAACCATGTTTTCATCATCTATCAAAGGAAAACCATTAGGTTTCTCAATGTAAACTTCTTCTTCTAGATCACCATTCAAGAATGCTGACTTCACATCCATCTAATAAACCTTAGAGTCTTTATGTGCAACATAAGAAATAAATAATCTCACAACTTCCAATCTAGGAACAAGAGAAAATGTTTCTTCATAGTCCATGCCTTCTTTTTGTGAGTAGCCTTTACTTACCAGTCTAGCCTTGTTTCTTATAATTGATCCTTCCTCATCCATCTTGTTTATCAAAGCCCATTTAGTGCCAATCACATTTTTGTTCTTAGGTCTTGGAACCGATTCCCAAGTATTGTTTTTCTTTACTTGTTCTAGTTCTTCTTCCATGAATTTAGTCCAAGATTCATCTCTACATGCTTCATCAGTAGTCTTTGGTTTAACTTGAGAAATTAAACAGATCTCATCTCTAGCTCTAGGTCAAGTCATCATGCCTTTGCTTAAATCACCAATAATTTGATCTTCAGGATGGTTCTTCTTAACATACCTTGGTGTCTTCAATGTATCAATAGCTTTAGTCTATTCATCTTCAATCTCATCGTCAATCATCAAATATTCTTCAGGTTCAGTTGTAACCTCTTTTGTTTTTGTAATCTGACCACAATCATATATCATTTCCTAAATCTATAACTTTTCATCTATCCTCACATTGGTGCTTTCAATCAATTTCTTCAATCTCAGATTAAAACATTTATAAGCTTTAATCTTAGTTGAATGACCAAGAAATATTCCTTCATCATTTCTAGCATCAAACTTTCCTATCTCATCATCTCTCTTGATATAGAATTTACTTCCAAATATTCTAAAATATTTCACAGTAGGTGTATGATTAAACCATAATTCATAAGGAGTTTTATTTGTACCTTCTCTGAACTAAATTCTATTTAGTGTGTACACAACAGTCCCAACTGCTTCTCTCCAGTGAACATGTGACACATTTCCTTCCACCAGCATAGTTCTTGCAACATCTAATATAGTTTTGTTTCTTCACTCTTCTATCACATTGTATTATGGAGTTCTAGGGGCTGAAGTCTGTCTATGTATTCTATTTTCTTCACAGTATGAATTAAACAGTTCTAATGTAAACTCTCCTCCTCTGTATGATCTCAAACACTTTAGATTTAAACCAGATTTATTCTCAACTTTTTCTTTGAATAACTTGAACTTGTCAAATGCTTCAGATTTCTCTCTTAAATATGTCACCCACATCATTCTAGAAAATTCATCAACAAATAGTATAAAGTACCTTTCACCATAGTATGATCTTGTTCATGTAGGACCACATAGATTTATATGTACCAGATCCAACTTCGCTTTATCTGAATAAGTTTTTCTTTTGAAAGTGCTTCTAGTCTGCTTCCCCATAATACATTCTCTACAAATAGTGTTAGATGGCTTTACAAACTTAGGTAGATCTCTTACTGCATTAGTTGTGCTTGCCTTCACAATGTTATCAAAGTTAACATGACAAAATCTTCTGTGCCATAACCAACTATCATCAACCTTCACAATAAAACAAGAAGATTCAGATGTGTTCAATTCAAATACATTACCTTTGGATTTAGTACCAGATGCAATTAGGTCTCCTATTTTACTTTTGATAGAACATTTCCCATTGATGAAGTTCAATTGATAACCCTTGTCCACTAGTTGTCCAACACTCAAAAAATTATGCTTAAGTCCATCAACAAGTAATACATTGTTAGTGTTAGTCTTTCCATCCAAAGAGATAGATCCAACTCCAATAATAAGCTTAGGAGTATTGCCACCAAATCTGAAAATACCTCCATCATGTCTTTTCAAACTCACAAACTTTTTTTTATCTCCAATCATATGATGTGAACAACCACTGTCTATAACCCATTCAGATTTCTTTTCAACTTGAGATACTAAAGCTTTTTCCTCATGCATAGGTACATCATCCTTAATAGAAATAAATCTAATTTCATCATAGTCACCATCATCATCATCTGATATAACCTCACTAGCATAATAACATTCCTTGTCTTTTGAATATTTAGACTTGAAAAACTTAGTTTTGTGCTTTGGAACTCTTGTAGGACATCTAGGTGCAAAATGACCAATCTTGTTACATGAAAAACATTTCAAAGGTAATTTGCCTTCAAATTTACCCTTACCTCTCTTTTCTCTTCTAGAAATTAGTGCCAAAAATTCTTCTAGCTTTCTTTCTTCCTCCTATATTTGTTCCCATTCATTAGCATAAGCTTCAAGCTCTTCTCTTATGTCACCACTACTAGTGTTTGTAATTGCATATAAGGTCTTTTTGTTCTTGTGCATAGTTTCCTTGAATGTTGACTCAACTTTAGGTAAAGTATCTCCCAATTCTGTGACTTCAAATGTAGTTAGCTTTCTAATTAACATTTCTATGGTAAGTTTGGTGTCAAAGGTATAATTTCCTCTATGGCTTGTACTTTGGTTCTATAAACATGTGTCAAGGATCTAAGTATCTTTGAAATCACTTCTTCCTCAATGTAAGTTCCTCTATATTTTCTAATGCCAGTAACCACTTTAGTAATTATCTGTGCATATGCCCTAATGTTCTCATCTTCAGTGATTCCATCTTTTTTTTCCAGTTCTGTAAATTTTCTTGCTTTTTAAACTTGTCTCCAACATATAATGCCTCCAGTATTGTCTAGATCTCATGTGCAGAGTCCAAGTCTTTTACTTCAGTGAATTCTTCTTCTGAAAGAGCGCTGCTCAAAGATTAACTTGCAACCATATTGCATGAAAATAAATTCTTCTAATCTTCAGAAGCCTTTTCTAACTCATCCTCAGTAGCTATCTTTTCATTCTTCTTTGTGATCATCCAGTAATCAATTCCCAGACATAGAAAATGTGTTATCATCTTTTTCTTCCAACTGTCAAAGTTTTCAAGATCAAACTTTGGACTATCCTTCCTGTAGTAAGTCATCTTCAGGATCACCTTAAGCTATTAAAATTTCTCTCTAAGGACCAGTAGCTCTGATACCAATTATTAGGAAAAATAGTCCACAAGACAACTGAGAGGGGGGGGGGGGGGGAATCAGTTGTAGNTATTAAAATTTCTCTCTAAGGACCAGTAGCTCTGATACCAATTATTAGGAAAAATAGTCCACAAGACAACTGAGAGGGGGGGGGGGGGTGAATCAGTTGTAGTATAGATTATTAAACTTTAAAATGTATAAACCATATCAACAAAAGTAAATGATAACATAGGTAATGCCAACACCATAACACAATATTTGTTCTCAAGGAAACCCTGTTAAAGGTAAAACCCTGGTGGGAATTAATACCCACAAATAATGTACTGAGAGTATAGTATCCCTGTTAAAAGATATTATCCCTGTTAGGAGCTTGTTACAACATTATAGTACATAGTCCCTGTTAGGAGATAGACCCTATTAGGAGTGAAAGAAAATAGTAGGCTCACTGCCAAGGCACACTACCCAAAGAAGGTTAAAGCCACCCTCAAGGATTTACAATCCAAATCAAGTGTGTAAATAAAATACACAATCCAGTGAATTTTCTGATAGCAACTATCTTTGTTTGGTCAGTTCCAATGAAGTATAACAATCATCAACTCTACTCTATATCTAGCATTCAACAAGCTTCATAGCTTCCACAATTCTCTATCCTTTATTCTCTGCCACACCTTCTCCAAAAGAAAAGATCATTCATATATACCCTCTTACAATAATTCATTAGGTCGGCCAGTTAAGCTTTCCCAATACATAATTAACTAGGTCGGGCAATTAAGGCTTTCCATCATAAAAATAATTATATAACCCCTTGCTAATATACACATGGTACCTATAACTAGTAAACATCAATTACAATCCATCACATATACTTCTAGATCCGTAATCCACGCTTATACTTATTTCCACATGCTACATGTCTGACGTCACCAGTAACAAAACAAAAATTGAACTCAACCCATTACTCTAACATACGTCATCTATCCACTAGTAAGCTCACATCATCTGAGGTATCTTCACCAAAAAGATATACCAGAAAAACAGAGACCTACTCTCTCCAAAATCATAGTTACAGTCCAGAAAACCAGTCTTCAACAAATCAACTGTAACATCCATAATATGTAATATTAAGTCAATCAACCTTAGGAATAAGATCAGTACACATCCTTCTGTAAAATTACAAATTTGATCATTTTGTCTCATCTGTACAGTGTCCATACACTTCTTCCAGTCAAGTAGTCAGTATGTCTTCTCCACAGAAATATATGTTGACATCAATGACATAACATGAATATCAACAACATGATCACTAACCAAAAATGATATCATCCAACACCTTTCACTAAGAAAGAATGCTCCTCCACTAGTAATTTTTCTATCATCAACATTTCCAGCCCAATCTGCATCAGTGTATACTTGCAGATTAAAAGTACCTCCTTTTTGTATAATAAACCAAAATCTTCTATGCCTTTCAGGTATCTCAAAATTCTTTCTACTGCAGACATATGTGTTTCCTTCAGATTAGAATAAAATATTGCAACAATTCCAACATGTGCTATATCAAGTCTACTATGAACAACATACTGCAATTTACCAATCATGGATCGGTAAAGAGTTTTATCCACCTTTTGTGTTTCATCCTCTTTCGATAATTTACATCCAGTAACCATGGGTGTTCCAACAGATTTATAATCTTCCATACCATAAGTTTTAAGAATCTCTTTGATATACTTGGCTTGTGTAATATAGATTCCTCTAGTAACTTGTATCTATAGACCTAGAAAGAACTTAATCTCTCCATTCATTTACATCTCAAAATATTTTATCATTTCATCATGAAATCATTTACATAAAGTGGCATTGCCTCCAAAAATAATATCATCAACAAAAATTTCAGCAATAAAAACTTTATTATCATTGTCACATTTCAAGTAAGCATTACTTTATCACTTGTTCTTTGAAATCCTATTTTGATTAGATAAGATTACAATCTCTCATACCATGCTCTAGGTGCTTGTTTCAAACCATATAAAGCTTTATTTAACTTACATACCTTGTTCTTGTTTGTGTTCTCAATAAATCCTCTAGGTTGCTCAATGTATACTTCTTGTTCAAGTATCCCATTAAGAAATGCAAACTTAGCATCCATCTGATATACCTTGAATCCTTTGTAAGCATATGCTAGAAGTATTCTAACTCCTTCCAGTATAGAAATAGGTGCAAAAGTCTCTCCATAGTCAATTCCTTCTTCTTTTGCATAACCTTTGCAAACCAATCTAGCTTTATTTTTAATAACTTCTCCATGCTCATTCAATTTGTTTCTGAAAATCCATTTAGTATCAATAACATTTTTGTCTTTAGTCCTAGGTACTAATGTCCATGTCTTGTTCTTCTCAATTTGATCATATTCTTCTTTCATTTCTTTCATCCAATCTTCATTATCTATTTACTCTCTAACTTTATTAGGCTCAAATGTAGATATCAAACATGTATTGTCTCTTACCTTGCTTCTGGTCATCACTCCATTGTCCATAATTCCAATAATCTTTCTCGAGGAATGGTACCTTCTCACATACTTTTCCAAAATAGGCTTAGTATCTCTCTCTTCTTCAATATCAACATTCGGTTGTGGAACTCCTTATTTATCTTTCTCCTCGGTAGCTGATGTTGGTAAGGTGTCAGGGGAATCATGTTGTACATATACAAACTTCTCATAATCTTCAAGTTCCTTCTTACTATCTTCATCATTCCTTTCTTGAAATTCATCAATTCTTACATTTACACTTTACACCATTTTGTTAGTAACCTTGTTCAAACATTTGTAAGCTTTACTCCTTATAGAATATCCCTTCTTCTCCTTTTGAATCAAAATTTTTTTCTTTAGAATCTTTCAGAATATATCATTTTCTCCCAAAAATTTCAAAGTGTATAGTCGGAAAATGGAAGCACTTCCATGCTAGACTAGTTTAGCCTTCCAATTAGGTGGTTTGGGGTCATATAAAGCACCTTGAATGGGTTCTTTACTTTGACCTAGCTTTCCCCCTATTCTACCTCTTATTCCTCTTCTTTCCATCCAGTTTTTGGCATCCTGGATTGCAGATCTGAAGTTTTTGACTTCAGGGTCAGGGTCGACCTTTTGGGTCTATGTTTACCTCAACCCTGACCTAGGTCAGGGTCAACCTTGACCCTAACCTAGGTTAGGGTCAACCTTGACCTTGACCCAGAGTTCAAATCTTAGGGTCCCACAGTTTTCGGAACTCGGTCTTTGTAAAAAGTTATTTCCCGCTTCCGGGTCGGTTGTTTCAGGTTCCGAAGCTTTGATTCCTAAATTATATTTAACTTAGGTCCTCTCCTAGGGTTAAATTATTTAATGGGATTTTAATTCTCATATGTCAGCCTCCTTAGAAGATTGTGCCCTAATTTCATATAAAAGGAAGCCTTTCTCTCTCATTTTCTCTAAGTCTTCTAAGTGCAAGAAAAAGCTCTAATTAAGATTTTGTCAAGAAGAAAAAGGTTCAAGAATCAATTTCCAAGCTCTCAAGGCGTTCAAGTCTTCCTCTCAAGCATTCAATTCCTCCATTGAAGATCAAGGATTCAAGCTTTCAATCCTTTGAAGGGATTTGGTTCAAGCATTCAAGATTTATCATTCAAGCCCTAGATCTAGCCATCATGATGGTGTGATCTTCCTTCAAGATCCTTTGTTCATCCTCGAGAATCTTTCATCATCTCTTCAAGGTGGATTCCAAGCATACAATCATGGAGGTTTATGGTTTCTAAATTCGATGCTTTCATATTTACATACTTGCTTACATTTGAATTACAATTACATATCTATTCAATATCATAGCTTCTTTGTTAGATTCAATTCTACTACTTGCTAGCATTCTTATTTCAATTATTGATTTCAAGGTTAATTCCTAAATTGGGGTTTTACTAAGGTAAACCCCTCCCCCCCAAAAAAAAAACCTCTTTTTCTTGTAGGTACAGGTTTAGAACAGCAGATTTGAGACTAGATCTGGATACCCTTTTCGGCCAACTTTCGGGATCCGCGAACAAAGTCACTTTTGGATCTGTGCAGGTCAGGGTCAATATTATTGGGTTAGGGTTGAAATTTGTGGGTCAAGGTTGACCTTTTTCATAATATGAAATCAAAATGGAAAAATATTTATGGGTTTTGTTCGTCTTTGTGTTTCCTTCCCAGATCATACTTTAGATTTTCCAGAAACTGAGTACAGACCCCAGAAAATAGAATTCTCTGATCTGCAATATTTCAAGGTTAGTAATTTTATATCATTCATTTCAATTCAAATCCTTAATCATTATAAATCTATCACACATTTACATTCATTTCAAAGCACATTTCAAGAGGGAAACTTAGGATCTCCTTCTTTATTCTTATTTCCAATAAATTGATTCACTTATGCAATTGATCCTTTTTGGGTTGATCAATTTGGATCCTTCTTTTGTGCATTTGAGAATAAAATGGAATATCTTATTTATCCCTCCACTCTAAAAATTAAATGTAAAGGTGATAAGTGATTTGAGTATCAAAACACTCTTATTCCATTAACATCATTTTTCTCCTTTACATTTTGGTGAACCCGCGATAGACAACTCTTTCTTTTTGGTGTTAGATTTGCAT
>MU225256.1:10031058-10048341 GCA_018584345.1 Thuja plicata | reverse complement strand
TTTTTGATCTGAATGATCAGGAGGTCAAGAAAGAAAAATGGCTGGTGTATAAGAAGTCTTTAGATTTTGTCCACAATTTTGACAGGTCATATGATCCTTTGAAGGAATTTTCACCTTGGGCCAAAAAGATTGAGTCCCTTATGACACTGTTTGAAGTTATCATGCAGAATCTCAATGAGAAGAAAGAAAAAGTGATGGAAGCTGAGCCAGAAAAAGATAACGCTATTCTGAGCAAACTTACATAGGGAAGGGTAATCCCACTTGGAAATTATGTAGTTTATAAAAGAAGAGGGTATAGTACAATTATGCCCAAGATTGAAAAATCTTCTAATCAAAAAGGAAAGAGGCCAACAGATACTAGTTCCTAAAAGATGCCCTCTCCCAAGAGATAGAAAATGGAGGAAAAAGAGCAAGTGAGTGAGTTATACTCCCCTTCCCAATCCCCTCTACATATGGATGACCAAGCTATTGCTAAGCAATTGGTCCAAATGGGAAACACAGGCAAAGTTTTTTTAATAGCACAAGAGCTACAAGAAGGAGTGCTAGAGGCACCTAGGCATACAACTCTAGATCCCACAGTGGCAGAGTTTGCAAGAAAGGAGCTGGACCCTGTAACCAAACAGGCTAGTGAAGAGTTTCTATTAGATGGTAATTTTGTTAAGGCTAGAGCCTTTGTTCAATTCCTATGGAGAACTCATATTGATGAGTTCAAGGATAAATGAAATAGATTGCAAGAAGCTCATCTAGATCAGAGCAAGGAGAACATTGAAAAGGAAATTAAACAGGAAATGATTACTAAGTTTGACAAAATCACCCCTGAAGAGGGCAAGGAATTGGTAAAGAAAAAAGGGATCCTTATCTTACCCCAATGGGATTTGGCTGATTCCATTGTTTTTGATGCTGTCAGAAAGGAATCCAAGCCATTGCACACTAGTGGGACACAAATTGGTGCCTATTTTAGTGAGGATCATGCGGCATTAGCAATTTGGTCTTTGAAGAAGAAAGATAGAAAGAGAACAAAAAAAGATGACCAGACTGAGGATACAGGTAGCCTCATCATAAAAAGAGTTTCTGATACCTCAGGTGTGGAGGCTGCTAACCTTCATGTATAGAATACTAATTTAATTTTGAGGGTAGCCAAGAAGCAAGAGGATGCTTTTAAGAACTTAAACCAGAAATATGAATTTGTTTTGAAAACATATAATGATGAAAAGGTTAAATCTCTGCAAAAGGATGATAGAATTACATTCCTGGAGGGAAGGAAAACAACACAATTAGTGCCTCAAAGGAGGATTGTACAGGGACCTCGCCAGCCATCCTCATCAAGCCCTATAATTACTTATCCTCCTTCCCCTGCACCATCTACTTCTACCACAATAGAAGAGCTTGAACAAGAAAAGGCCATGCTAAAAGTTGCAATAGCAGAACTTGAAAGGCAAAAGAAAGAGTGGGTGGAGTAGTCTGCTACCTTTAGAGAAGCAGAGGCATGGGTGAAGCAAAAATATGCATATAAGATACACAGTGCTCTTATGCATTGTACACATGAAGTAGTACCTACTGCCATATATGTTCAAGGTTAGAAAATTGTCAGCATCATAAAAGAATATTATGAAAACAAAGACAAGTTGGACCAGTTGGTGAGTAAGTGGAAAGGGAAGGTAGGGGAGTTAAAATTATTCCACACCACTTGCAAGAAGAATAATGATGTCGACATAGTCCTAACTAGAACTCACAAATGTGTCAAATTACTTTTAGACATGGATATAAGGAGAGACATTATTGTTAGAAAAGTGATGGCCTTGAAAAAATAATATTCACAGGACATATATGAGATGTTACCAAATCTCTTCAGAAAGAATGGAAATATCAAAGATGAGATGTTGTGGCATCAAAAAATGAATGAAGCACTGGTAGTTAGAACTAACAACATATTAACTTTGGATAGTACACTTCTTTTTGCTCAGACAATTGAGATAGTGGGAAAAGCTAGATCATTTTTTGCATTTTGGACAGATGAGATTGAGAAGGCCCATACCACTTGGAAGCAGATCAAAAATAGAAAAAATGAAGTCCTTGGCTTCATTTGTCCAAGAGATGAGGTGTACACTTTGTAGAAGGAAAAGTATACAATAGTTGATCCGGGTGAAGGCGAAGATATGCAAGTGGATAATGAAGCCCAACAAAGCAGTTGGTGTGGTTGAAAGTGGGGATCCTATATCACCAGCATCCAAGACAACAGATTCTAGATGGTTGTCCCCTAGAAAGTACAAGGAAAATGCAATCACAATGTGGCCATAGGACAAAGAATTATTTGGAGTGTCTTGTAACAAAAAGTGGTTTTCTTGTCCACTTGTTATTTTGTCCTATTGTATTCTTGAATTTTGTCTTTTAGCCTAGTCATCCGAAGCTTGTTGCATCCTTGATCTTTAAGGATTCCAAGATTACTAGTGTTGGCTATAAGTAGCAAATTGTAACATATTGAAAAGGATGGTAAAATCAAGACTGCGAGGCAGATTTCTGAATTATGTCTGAGCTTTAAGTTTTGAGTCAGTTTGAATGTATTGAAATTAATATCATTAATAAAATACAATGGAATTTCCAGTCTCATATCATTGATCTCTTTTTGCATTTACATTCAGCTCTTGTATGTTTAATCTGTAAGGCATTTTAAATGTACTAGTTACAAGGTAGCTATGTTATTATTTGTGAGTTGCTTTCAAAGAGGGTTTAAATCTTGCAAATAGTTACAGAGGGTTAGGGTTTATGCAAGAATTTCATACAGGGGTTTGAGAGTGAGAGGATAGTCTATAAGGCATTCTATCTAAAGTTTTATTTGTGTTTCAATTAATTATCTTTGGTGAACATATGTTTCATTCTGACTCTATGGCCCAGGATTAGGCACTAGTCAAGTTCTAACAAGTAGTTGTTATCATCAAAATCAATCAAATATTAATCAATCTTTACTTTTTGTTATCTGAAGAATACATGTTTAGATAATTTTTTTGAATACAATTCATCATAGTGATTCCTTGAAGAGAGAATCAATAGGTTATCCTTCCTATGCCAAGTGACCTAAAAAGAAGAAGGATCATGAATCCTTGATCCACTGTCAGATTTGTTGAAAGCCAGTAGTTTGTTGAAGGTGCACCCGCCTGGGTTTGTGGAGCCCAAAGTGAAGAAGGAATATTTTCCTTGTTAATTATCCTTTTCCTTGTATGAATCTGAATTGGGAAACAAAGAGTCAAGCATTTACTGCTATATATTGATTCTACAAGAAAAAGTGCCAACATGAAGTACGCTCAGTTAAGAACGTATCATGTTAAAGATTACAAACACATTTTCTAAATGTGACCCTGTTAGGGGATTTACCTCATATTTGTTAATATCTTCACCTTGTTAGGAGTGACCTTGTTAGAGGTCTTTAAAAACTCTTTTGGAATGTCACCTAAGTCTAGGTTTTACAAATAGGACATTTTAATCCACTTAGTTAAGAGATTTTTTCAATTACAAATATTAATAAGCAACAGTAAACCTTTATTTGTAAATATAGCAACTACCTTTGCTTGTGTCAAATCCTTTATGCTCAATTGAATACTGGCATCACATACTCCATCTATCTCTTTCTCAGACTATAGATTCTTCAATCTCTTTTTCTCTATTTTGCTCGGTAAATGTTTTTCTTCAACTTCTCCTTCTTCTCTATTCAATTTTCCAGCCTCTTGTTCTCTGTGTATTTCTCATCCTTTATATATACATAGATTTGCCTCTTAATCTCCTTAATTTGATTTTCCTTCATTTTCACTCAGTTGTTTGATCATCTTCTTCATATTTCAAAAATTTGTAAACCATCTCACTTTTACCTCTAATGCAAGAGCATCCTGGGGTAGTTGGCAATGCTACATGTTGGTGAGATTTGTCCTTAGTGTTTTAGTGTTGGAGGACTTGGTCAAAGAGGGGTGGATGCTTGGTCTCTATTAGGTGCAGTGTTGGCCAAGGAGCTCGGTCACTGAAGGGATCAACACATACTGGTGCTCGACTTTGGTGTTTCTCGGCATGTATTGGCCTAGGAGCTTGACAATTTATGGTACTTGACAGTTTTGCTGATGCTCGGTAGTTTTGCTTGCTGACTGGTGTTCTTGTGGATTTGGGAGGATAACTTGATGCATTTACTTCATGTAGTGTGTGATCGTGATGTGGATCAATTGTGGGAATGTGTGTGGACCTATTTGGGTCTTGGATCTTTATTTTATGTGCATTTAATATTTTTTTATAGACTGACTTGTGGCTTGATTATGTATTTAATGTAATGGTTTATTTAATTTGTAATTTACTAGGATGACTTGTGGCTTAGTTGGGTATAAATAAAGAGTGTTTGATTTAGAGATGGGATGAAATCAAGGGAGTAGAAAATGAGTAGCCTGAAGTTGCAAATTTGTGAGTAGAGCTAGTGGATGAGGCTTAGGAACAAGGAGATTTCTTGGAGGCCTGGGTGCACAAGTTTAGATCTTGCTGGATGTTTCTACAAGATTTATGTGGCCTGTTGTTACATATCTGGATAGCTAGGGTTTGAGTTGAGTTGGATTTTGAGGGATCTTGCATAACTTCTATTTTATTTGTAATTTTCCATAACTAGGAAGGCCTTACAACCTAACACATTGCATGTAATCAGTTTTTTTATGAATAAAATTTAGACTGTTATCAGATCTTGGTTTATTGTTTTGATTCCATTATGTGATTGTTTAGTTGGGGGCTTGGACATCTCCTTTGGGGATTCTTCCTACCTTTCACTATGTTAGGTGGTATTAGAGCTTGAATTTCCTAAGTGTGCGGACAGATCTCCGAAGGTGAGGTAGTTTACACAAGTACCTTGGATTGGGAAAGTTCGTGATTTTTTGTAGAGGGTTTTCTAAGATCTTGGAAGATGCCTCCAATAATATTGGACCTTAGGGAGAGTGAATATCTCTTTGATGTTGTGGATTCAAGGATTATAGAGAAGGATAAAGTAGATTTCAGATCTGAGATGGACTTGATGAACAATGACATGATCACTAAGATCATAAGGTCCATGACTAGTGTACCTCGGAATGTGAGAACTAAGGAAACTACTAAAGAATTTGAAGCTACTAGATCTAGTAGAGAGGATAGAATTGACCATGTGGAAAGATCAATGGATGATAGAGTTGGTCGGTTAGATAGATCTGACACTCCACTGAAGTTGAAGCATATGATGGATGTTTCTAATTTCTCAAGTACTTTGAATCCTGAAGACCTAATTGATTGGATTGGTGAATTGGAAGACTACTTTGAGTTAGAGTATATTGATGATCCACTCAGAGTAAGATTGGCATAGAATAATATGAAAGGGCATGCTGCTCTTTGGTGAAAATATTGCAGTGAGATAGAGAAGAAGAAGGTGATTCAAAGATCACTAGATGGAGATTGATGGTGACTAAGTTAAATGATAAGTTCATACTTGCTAACTATGATATTGAGTTGTTTAAGTGGTAGAATTTGAAATAGAAGGATTTTTTTGTAAATAATTATATCGAGGAGTTCTATAAGTTGACTAGTCAGTCTGGGCATAGAGAAATTTTCAAGGAAAAGGTAACTTGGTATGTTAATGGTTTGAGATTCAATATTCAGGATGAGATTGGTATATTGGAGATTGATTTGGTTGAGGATGCTTAACAGTATGATCTAAAGGTAGAAGATAAGTTGAAAAAAAAACATCAAGGAAGATCTAGAGGGAAGGAGAAACATGATCACTCGGCCAAGGATAAGCCGACTACTGAAGATGACCCAAAACCTGTTGAGTCGAGGAAGAGGACATGTAAAGTTTCCTTTACGGGTACTTGTTTTCATTGTGGTGAAGAAGGACATAGATCTTTTGAATGTTCATAGAAGATTGGTGACCGAAGAACTTCTATGGTGAATGATGTTGAAGACTTGGTGAATGAACCTTAACAAGGATGAGATAATTTGCTGGCTCAGTGAGTACTATTTGGTAAGAGAATACTGGAACCTTGTCAAAGGAGTAATTTGTGCAGGAATCATTGTAGGTCTACTGGTAAACTATGCAATGTGATTGTGGATGGTGGTAGTACTAATAACCTTGTAGCTGAGGAGATGGTTCAGAAACTTGGTTTGAAGAGAGTGAGACATCCTTGTCCTTATAGGATTGGTTGGTTGCAAGATGTACATGGTTTAAAAGTAAGGGAGAAATTTCTTATTGAATTTTAGATTGGCCAGTATAAGGATTGATATTTTGGACATGAGTAGTTGTCACATATTGCTTGATATACCTTGGCAGTATGATTGTAGGGTTGTGCATGATTGTGTCAAGGATGCGCTTTCTATTGAGAAGGATGGTAGGAGGTTTTCACTAATACCTTTGCAAAATGAATAAATCAGTAGGAGGAACCTAAGATTTGGGATCCGAGTTGAGTTAAATGATTTTGAAAGGGTTAGAGATCAGTATGGAGAATAGACCTATGGATGGTCAAGGAAAGACTTGAGAAGGCAAAGAAAGAGGAAGTGGATTAAGGGTAAGAGTTTTGAAGACTTTGAGGACATGTATGTGAAGAAACAATTCAAAATTGATGTGTTGAATCTTGTAAGATTTTCTTCCAGCCTTTAAGAACATCTTTTTGCACCTGGGGAGTCTGATATAGGAGCATCTTGGTGTAGTTGGAAATCCTGCATATTGGTGTGATTTTTCCTTAGTGTTTTAGTGTTGTAGTACTCGGTCGAAGAGGGGTGGATGCTCGCTCATTGTTAGGTGCAGTGTTGGCTAAGGAGTTCGGTCATTGAAGGGTTTGACACATACTAGTGCTCAGCTTTGGTGTTTCTCAACATGTGTTGGCCGAGGGGCTCGCTAACTTCTGGTACTCAAAAATTTTACTGACACTCAGCAGTTTGGCTTTCCGACTGGTGTTCTTACAAATTTGGGAGGCCAAATTGATGCATTTATTTTCTTTAGCATGTGATCAGGATGTGGATCGATCATGGGGATGTGTGTGGACCTATTTGAGTCTTGGATCTTTATTCTATGTGCATTTAATATTTGTTTATAGGCTGACTTGTGGTTTGAATACATATTTAATGTAAGGGTTTACTTTATTTATAATTTATTAGGCCAACTTGTGGTTTAGTTGCATATAAATGAAGAGTGTTAGCTTGAGAGATGAGATGAGATTAAGGGAGTAGCAGAGGAGCAGCTTGAAGTTGCAAATTTGTGAGTAGAGCTAGTGGTTGAGGCTTAGGAACAAGGAGATTTCTTGGAGGCCTGTATGCACAAGTTTAGATCTTGTATATTTCTACCAGATTGTTGTGGCCTGTTGTTACAGATTTGGCTAGCTAGGGTTAGGGTTGAGTTGTACCTTGAGGGATCTTGTAGAACTATTATTTTCTTTGTAATTGGCTATAACTGGGAAGGCCTTACAACCCGACACATTGCATATAATAAGTTGTTTTATGAATAAAATTATGATTGTTATGAGATCTTGGTTTCCTGATGTGATTCCATTGTGTGATTATTTAGCTAGGGGCTTGGACATCTCCTTTGTGGATTATTCATGCCTTGCACTATGTCAACCTCAAAACTTGTACTTTTCTTGGAACTCTCATAATTTTTTTAACTGCTTGATCTTCTCCTTAGATCTTCTCATTGAATTTTATCGTTCGTAGATCTTGTAACAAACTTAATTTAATTCATTTCCTCATCTATCTTATCATCACTTCACATTAAATTTTATCTTATCATCATTTACTATCATTATACTGTAGTCGGTAAAACTTGCTTTGCAACTCGGTAACTGACTTCATTCACTGCTCGGTGTCTAACTCATCTTTGGTGATTGGTGCTCGGTAACTGTGACTAACTCACATAACATTCTACCAATTGACTCAGTCTAGCTCAGTAAAGTAACTCTTTCGGTCATAACTTAATTCATTGCAGTTCCTGACTTAATCAATCAAGTGTACCAATTTGATAACATCAAACATATAGTACAAAAAAACAATATCATCATTACTTCATCATTGTCTGATATGTATTTGTCACCCATTTAACTTATCCTCTTAAGATATGGTAACATAATAAAAATCAATTAATCAATTGCTTGACATCAATGAAAAAACAATAACTGATCTAACCATTTCTATAATCATGATACTTGGTATCTCTCAGTCTTCATCATCTCCATCAGATATTCATCAGTTAATCAACAACTTTCTTGGTTTTATTTACATTTGAATCATGTTTGAAATGTTTTTAGCAATTTGTTTGCTACTAGTAAGTGAAGACATGCATATATAATGTAAAGTCTCATATTACGTGTGTGATCTCTCACATACATAATGCAAGTCTTCACATTGTGTAAGTGAGCCATTGCATATGTATCGGAGGCTTCACTTACAATATGTGATTCTTCACATAGATATGAAATTCTTCGCATAACATATGTGAAGCTTCACACAAAACATGCAAAGCTTCGCATATCATATGCAAAGCTCACATATGATATGCGATGCTTCACATAACATATGTGATACTTCATATATCACTTGTGAAGCTCGCATATGATATGGGATGCTCTCATCTGATATGCAATGCTTCACATAACATATGCGATACTTCACATATGAGATGCAAAGATTCACATGTTGTATGCAAATTTCCTCATATGTATGCAAAATATAATGAATGCCAATGTCGTTCCTTAGTATAATTTTAATGATGAATTTATTTTCCTTGTCCACTCATATGTTTATGAATTTTATGATGACATTGATACAAGATTTAATCCTATTTGAGACACTTAATATTTGATGAAAAAGGGTTGGTTTGTTTTCTTTATTTCATTGTCAGTCAGTTGTGATAGGGTCAATGATTCCTCGATTTGGTATTGATGTAAATTTTTTTAAGATAGGATAGTTGATGTTGCTTTCCATCCTCAAGATCTAGTGGAATGGAAATGTGATTCTCTCATCAAGATTTTTGCAAATCTCACCTGATCAGATAGATTATGTGATAAGTTTGATTGATGTTTGATGATCGATCCAGATTGACTTTGTGATGCGTGACTTGACAAATTTAGATAGATAAGATGAATATGAGGGGTCAACACCCAAAACCCTTTTAAGATGATTAAGGATTTTTCTTGCACTGAGCTATAGGTGATTAGATGTTGTGGTCCCAAATTTCTCTTGGAGATGCTCTAGTTTGGGTAAACACGGTTTGTTGACAACAGTGGCAGAGCGGTGGCATAGTGACCACAATACCTTTCACTTTCCAATAAGAGAGATGATGATTACTCAATAGGATGTTTATAGGATACTGATGATTATTGTCATTAGTGAGTTGGTCTATTTTTATCTGGTTGATGATGACACTGCGACATGATGAGTGTTTGAGTATGACCAGACTAGAGGGTATACTATGCATTAGGACAACATAGTGCAGAGACATGAGCCACTAACATTAGTGTTAGCAACATTGATTAGAGGATCCATGATTCTGAATTCAAGGGCTCACAAATTCCATGTGGGTTCGTGTCCATTACTAGACGATATGATTAGGAGGCCATGATGATTTTCATGGGGTTCTATCGTTATAGCTCAGTTGTATCATGAGGTGCACTAGGTTGTCTATGATCATACAACAACATTATCTGCAATAGTAATTGTATTACATATTTGGGTCTGGGGGCACCTCCTATTGACATAACCGGTGGCAGACTGTTGGAATTATATTGAGATGATTACTTGAGATGGGAGGGGTGAATCAATACCTCTAAAAAATTTCTTGGTTAGCCCATTAACCCTTAATCATCAGTTTGTAAATTATCTTATCTAACTGTTCATCTTTCTTTATGTATATGCAATCATATCACGACTTCTTTTTGTATGTAATCATAACAAGAACATTCATGAAAATAGATAACACATGACACAAGATATGATATGATAGAAAACTCCTGTTAGGAAGTAAAAACTATGGTGGGGATTGTTACCCACAAGACTTCACTATCTGCAGATAAGAAGGGGCCGGTTAAGGGTTACAATTGGTCACTTCTGATGACCTACCCTGTTAAGAGTATTATAGTGGAGACCTATTAAGATCTACTTTGTTTGAAGCTTTAGCAACACTGTTAAGTGTGCACTCTATTAAGAGATTTGTAAAGAACTATTAAGTTCACCTTCTACAAAAGGATTTTAGATGTGATGCACTTGTTAGAATGAAACTACATAAGTCTTTGATCTGATGATATATGCAATCTTTAATTGCTGATAATATATCCTATTAAGCTTCATACATTTAAGTAATCGTCCTTCCATGATTGAATAATACCTTTATCTGCTCGTCGGTAGCCTCTGTGTGTTCTTGACAACTGATGTGTTCTGTTTCTGACCTTTGCATGAACTCTTCCTTCTGCTCCTTAGATTCTCTTCATGGCTATCAACAAAAATGAATTCATGTTCTCACAATTGAGTTTGAACATCTATTTATACTAACTTAGGCTCAATTCTTGATTCATGCATCGCAAGTTAACTCTAGATCCAAGGTTTACAACTTGACCTTGATCTTTAGTTTGATATGTTTTAGATCATTTAAATAAAGCTTTCTTGACCCTCAAGTTATGATTTAAAACAAATAAAAACTCTATAAATAGAATTACATTGCTTTATCTGTCGTGTAAAAATCAGATCCACAATTTGCAGGTTCTTTAACTGACTGTCAGTTTTGACGGTTGATTTTCTTGGTCGCCGGTGTTCCTTTCTTGAACTTGTCATCGGGTATGCATTTTCTATTCCTGTCAGGTTAGTTCTCAAAACTGTGTCACCGATAATGCTTGTGGTCGCCAGTGATGCTTTTTGATTCCATACTTA
The DNA here is from genome assembly GCA_018584345.1 of Thuja plicata. Classification (NCBI taxonomy): domain Eukaryota; kingdom Viridiplantae; phylum Streptophyta; class Pinopsida; order Cupressales; family Cupressaceae; genus Thuja; species Thuja plicata. Next base: position 10,037,451 of record MU225256.1, on the reverse strand, counting down.
GCATTTTTCTTGTGACCTTTGTATTATGTTGGGTATGCTCCCTATTCATCGGTAATGCTTGAAGTCTGTCGGTGATGCTTGTAGTCTAGTGATGATGCTTTAGTCTGCCGATGATCTCTGTCAATGTTTTTCACTAAGTGTACTAATGGAAAAATGATGTCATCAATCTCTCCATTTGACATTAGTATCAAAAACATGATATGTGCAACATACTAAGTGTATTAGTATGTACACCTATGTATACTTCTTCCTTAGTCATTTGAATGACTCCCCCTATGTATATGTTGATAAGTGAAAGTATATATACATATCCTTATGTATTTTTCTTTTCCTCCTTTTTCATTTTGATATATATATTGTACATAACTATATACATTTTCTTTCCTCCTTTTTTGATTCTAAGGCAAAGGTACTTACAACTTTTTAAAAAGGTGGGAATGTGAGGACTTGATCTTGTCCATCAACGTTTCCCATTTCTCCTTCAACATTTCTAGAGCCATGTGCTCTAGTGAAATCCTTACATGTATGTCATAGATGTTGTCTGCTATAGACATCTCATGGGTTGCTATCAGATTTCGAGCATTAGAAATATGTTGCTGCAGAATAGTTAGATTGGGTAGAATATGTGCTTAAAGTTCAGTAATCTCACCTCTAACTTGTGTTTCAGCATCCTGTATTTCTTTCCTTAGCCTATTTGCCTCTATGACTGTGTCATGATGTGCATTTATGCTGTTGGCATGAGAGGTTAGGCTTTGTGCACTTTTTGTGACATTTGAATCTATTTCTGCTAGTTTGTCACTATTTTCTTTTCCAAATTTCTCTAGTGTGCACATCTTTTGAACTAAGGTGATTGCCTCAGCAATCATTGGCTCTAATTCTTTAGTGAGTTATGAGAGCTTTACTTTTTTCAATGCCACTTCTTGGATGATTTTATCAATTAACTTGAATTGATATTTCTTTTCTGCTTGTTCTTCCATTGCTTGTTCTGCATCTATACCTTGCTCTGTGATGGTATTAGTAAGAACAACAATTTGTTCCTTTACTGAAGCATTTTCTTAAAGTTTCACTTTAGGAACAATTTGTTGGAGTATCTCTTTTGCTTTGTCAAGTGCCATGCTTTCCCTATGTTCTTGTATCATTTTCTTTTGTATGGCTTTTATCTGACATAGCAATCCAAACTCTTGAAGTTTGTCACTGTCCAAAGTGGTAATGTCCCAGTTTGGAACTTCAATGACTTCATCTAGTGTCACAACCAATATATCCTTCTTTACTATTTTCTTCTTCTTCTTCTTTGGCTGGGTGGCAGATTGATGTACCACCATATGTAAGGCTTGTGATTGGGCAGATTTTGTGGGCGAGTGTCGAGAGGATGAGGCATCCTTTTGTATATGTTCTTTGTTCACCAGCTGGTTTGGTGAAGATGTCTCCTCATGTACCTTGGGTGTATCAACAGATGAATCTTCTTTTAGCTTTATACCTTCATTCTTCTTGACACCTTCACTCTTATCTTACTCTTCACCCTTTCTCAATGTATCATCAGTGTTTTTTTCTTCCTCTTTGTTTTGTTCTTTTGATACATCTTGCTGCTCATTGGTTTCATCCTTCATTTCGGTATCTATATCCTTGGGAGTGTTGGATGCACCTTTGTTTTCATCGATACCCATATCCTTGGGTATATCATCATCTTTCTTAGATGATTTATCCTGACTAGACTAAATATCAATAACATCTATTAATATATTCATGTTTGTCGGTGTATTGACTATTGCAGTGTCAATAGCTTTGTCCTGTTCATCGATATTACCCTTTGCAGCATTGATGTCTTCATCTTTTTGAACCTCTGCTACAGGGTCTTTTCCTATAATGCTATTGACAATGTTGTCTAACCATGAATCATCATTTATATCAACATCTAAGTTATCTTTTATTGACAGTTATTCTTTGGTAACTTCTTCATCCTCCAAATTTATGTGGATGGGGCTTGCTGGTACTTGATCATCTTTACCATCTTTTGACCAGTCTTCATCTATAACATCAGTCTCTTTTAGGCATGTGATCTATACCTCTTCACTATCTAACTCAACTGTTGAGTTACCTATTTTGTTGATAGGTTCCTTTTCAGGACTTCTTTCCTCATCAGGATTGAGTATCTCACTCCATATTTTATGAGTGTCTTCTTCTAGCTCTATAAGTTGTTCTTTTAGAAACTTATAAGCTCGTAACTTGGGTGAGAATATTTTTACATATTTATCCATGACTTGATTGATTTCTTCTTTTGTTGATTTAGGAGGTAAAAGAGAGACCAATACTCTTTCTCTTACCCTCTTCTCCTCATGGAGTGCAAAAGTAAATCTAGAAGATATTTTATCTAATAGTTCTTGTGGAACATCATGTGTAGTGAAGTGCAGTGGGACATAAAAGTGTTTGCACATCTTAGCAATAAGTGCATCTTCAACCTTATTCTATTCTACTGTATCCCATCTTAACCATTTCCTAATTTTAGGATGTCCAATAGATGCAGCTTCAGAAATAGACTTACATATTTCATTAATGTCTTCAGTTGGTGATGATACCTTTGCTTTTTCCTTTGCCAGTTTTACAGTGTCAGGTTCATCCATAGCTGAATCTTCTAAGTCCTCATTAGTCTGAACATATTTCCTCCTTTTGGCAGGTGCCCTAGCTAGTTGTTTTTCCTTTTGAGGTGCAGGTTTCCTCTTGTACACCTTCCCTTTTACCATGGGAGAAGGAATAGCATCCTGTTCTATATGGCTTCTTGTTCTAGACTTCTTAGTTGTAGGAGGAGGTGGTGAATCAGACTTCTCTTCCTCTGATTCTTGTTGCTCTATTGTATAACTGATGGGAAGCTAATCCTCGGTGATTTCCTCCTTACTTTGTTGTTCCTCCTTACCTTCTTCTTCTTCTTCTTCTTCTTCTTCTTCTTCTCCATCAGAAGATATTTTCAAGTTCCTTTTCAGATTCTTTACCATTCTTTTTTACTATTTTACAGCCTTCTTGATAACAAGATTTGACTTAATCTTCAGTTTGGCCTCTTCATATGTTCCAAATCTTAATTTCTTGTTGTCAATGGGTTCATTTAATAATGCTTGAATTCTTTCATTTGCTAATCCTATTTTGACTTCATAATCCAATTTTGAAAGCCATGATTTTCTTGGAACTACTGCTTGTACGTATGTGAAATCTATATCGACCATGAAACATATTTCTTCACGGTGTTCCTCTATCATTTTCTCAAGAATTCTAGTTCTTGCTTGTAGCATTTCCTTAATGGTTTTGAAATATTCATGCATTACATTGTCAATGTCTATACCAAGTGATTCTATGAATTCACTTATCTAAATGGTAATCGGTCTACTTGTGTCCCATGCAACTTTTCCTATGGAAGGAAAGTATTTTTCAAAATAAAAGAATATACACATTATGAGGGAACCAAACTTACATGTGTTTGTCCTTGAAGACCTTATTGTGCACATGTTCTCCTCAAATTGATATAATATGATCTCTACCAGATCCATCTTCTTCCCCTATTTGATAACTTGTACGCTGTGCTCATAGTAGTACTAGATATGCTATTCATTCTGGTTGCTTGGATGATCTTGTATCCAACAACACATGCTCCAAACTTTAGCTCTGCGTCGGTAATGGTGTTTACCTTTAGTGCCCTTTTTTCTGATTTTGCACCAGTTAGTCTTTCAACTTCTACCAGAGATGGATGTTTGTGAGCCTGTGGTTTGTCGGTTGTTTGATATCTAGTCACGGTGTGTATAACATCCTTTGTTATAGCCTTTGGTTTGTTTAGCCATAAAGTGTTGTCGTGAACTCTGCTAAGAATGATTTTAATCCATTCTGTCTTGAAAACCTTGGGAAAATGTAGTCCATTTGTGAGTCCCTTTACTTCCAAGTGTTTATTCTCTTCTTTGAGCTTTCCAACATCATCACATAGTTCCCTATAGGCATTATCAAGGTCTAGATCTCCTATCTCTAAGATCTTGCATTGAATGTAGGACCTTACGTCCTCTACCAATAAAACCCTAGGCGGGATTCAAGAGAATGCTCCAAAATCGTCAGGTTGGGAAGCTATTTTAGGGTGTAATTTATACTTAGGTTTAGCACACGCTCCTTTGTTGACAAGCTTGAAGGGTTTCTTCTTGTCATCCTTGATTTTCTCTACCCAAGAAGTTGATGCCATTGTGTTTTTTGATTTAGGGCTTTTCATAAATCAAAATAGTGCTATCGGTGAGTGATTAACTTATTGATTCTCTATGCTTGCCTGCAAATGTGAATTCTTTGTGTCACAATGATTTCTACTGGGTTTCTCTCCAAATTGCTCTCAAAACACTCTGGTCTGCTCGAAAATTGCGGGTGCAAAAATGAGTTTACCCGTCGGTCTTTTATACCTTTTTATGCCCTAAGTTGTCATTAATGCTTACCAACTTGTCAGTTTATGAAGATTTCTTTTATCGATAAAGACATTCATAACATCTCCGGTGTTTGTGCCAAGCGTCGGGGTAGCTAGCGGTTTTGGAGACTTCACCGATGATCGTCGATGAAGTTCTGATGACAGCTTTTGTTGATTCAACTTTCACCGATATTCGTCAGTTTACACTTAGCTTGTGTAATGACCGGTACATTTTGGTAAGTAATGCTAACTTTCCTGTGTGTGCTCACCGATGCAAATTGTGCCCAATAACCGATGGTTTCTTTTCAATATTTTAGCAAGTAACAATATATTGCATCTTTATTCATGCCTATATTACAATATAGATGCATAGTAAAACTTGTCATAATGTAGTTCCATACTTACTTGTGCAATCTAGTTAGATGTAGTGATGTCATTGGATCCAGTGGATGGGGTGTCATCATTTGTATTGCTTGTTCCAACACCTTCAGTGTTTGTGGCTTTTACCCACATCTTGTTTCTCATTCTTTTGATGTCATCAATGGTATTTCCATTGGGATGTGTATTTGTGTCTGTCAGTCGATCTTTGCAATCTTTTATCACATGTCCAACCTTATGACAAAGTAAACATGCCATACCTAGATTGGTCCAACCTCTTGACCTTCTGGTCCATTTTATCATACAGTTGGTAGCAATATGACCATACCTTCCACACGCTATACAATTTACCCATGTGTTATAGTCCCAAACATATGAGTTACCTTCTCTTATTGGTTTGTAGCTTTTATAAGTTTCCTTTGGAGTCCATGCCTTGTTGTTCTTTTTCTAGCATTCCTTATGTGTATGTCCATTCATCTTGCATGTAGGAAAGTACTTGTCCATATAGGTTTTTCTCTTTGGATTTGTCACTTTGGATTTGTCACTTTGGATCTGCACTCATATGCCTTGTGTCCTTTCTTTTGACATTTATAACAATTACCAATAAGAGTAGATTGTGCTTGAGAAATACCTTTCATTTTATTTCTACAGATGTTTGAGGTGTGCCCTGGTTTTCCACCATGATTGTATGATAGCTTCTTGGATCTTGGGGTTGTGAAAGCATTCCTCTCATCTTTTTGATTAGGGGATTCACCATTCTCATTGTACCCTAATCCTGTGTAGTTGTTGACTCTTCTTTGTCCATCAAGAAAATCATCCATCCTTCTGTTGCTATCCTCAACCTTTTTGATTAACTCGTTGTGTTGATTTTGGACTTTAATTTCATGCTTCAATTTCTCATTCTCTTCTCTTAGCTCACCAATGATCTGTATTCTTTCAATGAGTTCTTTATTTAATCTGTTTGTTTCTTGCTCGCAAGAATAATCTGGTTGGTAACCTCATGGTGATGCTTAGTGAGTCTTTGAATCTCTGATTCTTTCTCTTGTAGTTTCTCTGTAATTTTTCTCCTGTCATCAATGGCTAGTGTTCTTTCATTTTCATCTTTTCTTGCATCATTCATGATGACATCAATCATTTTTACCATTTGAGTCTCTTGACCAATTTGTATCATCTTGATTTGATCTGTCAGATGTAGATTAATCTCTTGCATACTTGTAATTTCTTCAGTTGATGCATCTGAAGCTTTGCTTAATGATGATTCTGCTATTTCAAAGTAATCTATTTTTTCCAATTCTTTGTAGTCTTTCTCATTCAGCCTAGTTTCCATAATCTTTCTTTCATCAAGAAGTTTTCTTAACTTTATCTTCGCCTTCTTATACTGCTCATAGTTTATTTGCATATGTAACTGCTCATTCTCAATAGTCATGTCCAGTCTAAACTTGTCCATTGCTTTGATCTTTGCTCTCAAGTATTTAAGATTTTCAAGAGAGAGACTTAGCTCTGATACCAATTGTTGGAATTATATTGAGATGATGTACTAAGAGGGGAGGGGTGAATCAGTACCTCTAAAAATTTTCTTGGTTAGCCCATTAACCCTT
>MU225256.1:9990202-10006768 GCA_018584345.1 Thuja plicata | reverse complement strand
TACTCCCTTTAAGTGTCATTTTCATCTTTGAGCGAATTTGGAAGAGGAGTGTGACTTTGGTTAACCTCACTCTCTCTTCTACCCATGTTTCATTTGACTTCACCCTTAGAGGGTTAGGAAGTGGTTTGGTTAAGGATTGGTTAGAGCTACCTCACCCTTGGGTTAAGCCTTGCTCATGTTGGAGGTTTGCCTATTTAGGGGAGATTTTAGGATGAGTTGAGTGTTCACCCACTCTCTACCCTTAGAGACAGAATCCAGTTTGAAAGAACCTTTGGAGAAGAAGCTTAGGAAGGATAGCTCAACACCATTCCTCTTTACACCATAGCTTGGATCAAGGTTGGAATTATTTTTAAGTTATTGTTTATGTTATGTGTGTTCTTGAGCTCAAGGACTCCATTAATAGAGTTTATGGTTTTTTTGAAGTTTTTATTTTTGTTGGAAAATTCTTTATTTGTATCTCAATGTCTTTATTTTGTGCTTTATTTTGAATGGGTCTTCAAGGTACACTCACCCTTGGGAGGGCAGAGTAGCCTTGGAGGGGTAGTGGAAATGATTCCTGTTAAGTGTAGAGTCTCCCATGTGTGGAGGGATAAACTTGGGGTAACAAGATACCCATGAAGCCAAGATGGGCCTGAGGGCATTAGGAGGTATAAGGAGGTTATCCAGGACAACATCTTGCAAAGATGGTCCTTATCAAGTCCATGCGAGGCTTGTGCATTATTTGTGATCTTGGATTTCTCCTTCAGTGAGGTCTACCACTACCCCTATTTCTGGAATGTCTCTTGGAGATACTTCCTCATGTACATCCTGTTGATGGGAAGTCTTCTTGTGTTTGAAGTCTCTATTCTTTTCTTTTTCTGCTTGTTGAGTGTTCTTTTTGTAGCCCATTTCAGATTGGATCCCCAAGCTCAGGGGTGGCCTTGTAAAGGCCTAGGTTGGGTGGTGAGCATCCCTGGTTAACTCCCTTTTATCAGGTTTAGCTAGATGGAGAAGCTTTCAAGAATTACCCTTATGGTCCGATGTGGACAACTGTAAAATGATCATTGAAGACCTCTTGCCTTAAGAGGATTTTAGAACTTATGGTGATGGAATTCCTTTAAGCCTTGTAACCTTATTGTTTTAAAAAAAATTTTTGCAAGTTGTATGAGAACTTTTATGAAGGTTTGGAGCCTAATGATGTTTTGTAATCCTAATATCGTTATTGTAGTATGGATAATTCTATGGAAAGTGAATCTTCTTCTTTGCTTGGTAAATCCTAGTTGTAAAGTTATTTCATTATGTTTTTCTTTTATCTATGTTCTTACGGGGTTAAGACAAAGAAGGATTTAAAATTAGATGAAATTTAAAAAAAATATATAAATAGAAAAAAAAAATGTTCAAATTAATTTTCATCTCCACCAAGTTCTTAGCAATGATTTATGGAATCTAACCATGTAATTTATTTTTTTTTAAATATAGTTTAATGCTCGCTGTTTATAATTATACAGAGAATTTATTTTGTTTTTCACCAGTAAAAAAAAAGAATAAATATTATATTTTAACATGTTAACTTTTCAAGGCTATTTCTATTATTTAAAGTTATTTAAATTAAAATAAATTAATTTTGTTTGAGCGCATAGCGCTGGGGAGGAAGTTTTAAAAAAAAAAAATTAATATGTTGGGCGGGGAGGGCCGAGCCCTTCCCCAACCCTCACGACAGTGCGGGGGCCGTGCGGACGTAGCCCCCACCCCGCTGTGCAACCACAGTGGGTGGTGTGGCATCGGCCGTGGCCGGCCGCCCACCGCTGTGGGAGCATAGCGGCGTGGAGGGCGCCGCTCCGCAGGCCTCCCCACCCGCGACCGCTGTTACGCCCCCCCCCCCACCTCCTCTAATCTCCACCGCTCAGCTTCTAAACCCGCCGCTCCCTGTGTTTAGCCGCCGCTTCCCTTCTTCGGCCGCCTCCCCTGGTTTCGCATAGGGTTATAACCCTATCTCTATTGTTATTTTAATATATATATTTTTAAAAAACATGGTTATAAACGCCGCCCTCTGTGGCTTTCTATCGCCATTCCCATAGCATTTTTTTTTAGGGTTATAAAAACCTTTTTTTTTAATTCTTTCATTTGTTTTTTTTTTATATATAATTGTTTATGGCAAAATTAATATTAAGTTTTAGTTAGATTTAAGTTTGTTTGGATAGTATAGTTATTTCTTTTAGATTAAATTTGTACTTAAGTTTTAAATATGAGGTTTGGGGTTTTAAATTTAATTCTGGAGGTTTATTTTGTATTAAGAAATGGGGATGATAATAGATAATGAAGGTTAGTTATATTAAACAAGTTTTAGTTAGGATTTTTTTTATATATTAATATCAATTAGAATTTTGATTTAAATTTAATGGTTATATTTTTTAGTTTTAGGTAGTATCTTTAATGGCGGCGCATTATAGGTTTAATCTATTTTTTTTTAAATTAAATGGTATAGTTTGATTTAGTTATTTCAATAAGCATAGTTTTGAAATATTAGATAAATGTTCTTTTAGGAGATTTAAATTCAATTGTTAATTTAACGTTATAATGCTTATAAGAATATGCATTAAGCTTATATCTGTTTAAATTTTTAATCTAAACATTCTTTGTAAATTTTCTAGCCTTTTTCGTCACCTTTGACCATTTCGTGCACGGTTGACTTTTGGTCAACCGTGGTCTAACTTTGTCTGTTGTCCTCGATAATTGAACCCAATGTTCCTTGCGGCCTCTAGGTCCTAGGGTTTCAGTTTTGAGCCCTTTGGAGACAGTTGACTTTTTGGTCGACTGCCTTATTTTGCGCGCCTATGACTTCCATAGCGCTTAGTAGACCCTAGTGACCCTCCCCCACACATTTCAAGGCACGGTTGACTTTTGGTCAACCCTAGTTGACTTTTAGTCAAACTATCTTGATTTGCGTGTTCAAGTCTTCCTTTGGGTCTAAGCAAACCCTAGTTTGTACCATTCTCTTATTCCAGAGTTTAGTTGACTTTTGGTCAACTATAGTTGACTTCCGGTCATCTACCTCAGTTTGCGTACAGCTCTAGTTTGGAGCTTAGGCATCCTTTAGGGTAGCTGTGAACGCTACTCCTCTCCTTGAGACCTTTTCTGGTTTCATTTTTTCCCTTTGCACCGTTTTGCGTGCACATGATTACCCTTATGTTGTTTTGGGTATCCTGTTTTTGTGTGTTATTTAAAAATTTTTGTTCGTGTGTTTTTGCCCAACTTTTGGGCATGACATTTACCTGATTTTAACCCAAATGTACATTTCTTTGGGTTTAGTCTAACCCTAAATTTTTTAATCCTTGTGAAGATTTTATCTAAAATGGGTAGATGTTCTTCTCTTGTATGTGATTTGGCCAAAATATCATCTACATAATCTTCCATAAATGTATGCATCATATCATGGAAAATCGTAGTCATGGCTCTTTGATAGCTCCAACATTTTTGTGACCAAAGGGAATCAAATTCCAAAATAATGTACTGCATGTACATGTGAAGGTTCTTTTCTCTTTATCCTCTAGTGCAATTTTGATTTGATTATATCCAGAGAACCCATCCATTAATGAGAACATAAAATGTCTTGCTGTAAGATCAACAATGACATAGATGCTTGCAAGAGGGAAGTCATCTTTAGGACATGCCTTATTGAGGTCTCTAAAATATGTACAAACCCTTATACTTTTAATTAGTTTAGAAACTGGTAAAATATTTGAGATCCATTTAGTGTATGCAATAGATCTAATGAAACCATTATCCAAGAGTTTTTTCAATTCTGCTTTGACTAACAAGGCTACATGTGGGTGCATTTTTCTCAACTTTTGTTTCACCGATTTAACTCCTAGAGATATATTGAGATGGTGCATCATCAAGTCTAGATCTAACCCTGGCATGTCAACATATGACCATGCAAAATTGTTTTTCCTTTCTTTGAATAATTCCACAAATTGTTGCCTTTCTTCTTTAGATAAAGATATTTCTAGATTGATAATTTTGGGTTCCTCTTTTGTTCCAATGTTCACATTTTCAGTGGGTTCAATCAAAATGGATGATATTTCTTCATAATGTTCGGGTAAGGTATCAAGTTTCTCATCCTTAGGTGCCTCAGTTGGATTTTCACCTTTGGATTCATCTTTTATGTTTACCTTTTTTTGATCTAGTACTGCCACATGGTGGTTTTCACCACTAGATCTTTGATTTTTCTTTTATTTCTTTTATTTATTTGAGTAAGAAACTTGATACCTCCCTTTTTTGTCTCTTGATATGGTTTGTTGGTGGAAGAAGGTTCAACTGCATTGAGGTATAAGACAAGAGAATGGTCATTTTGTAAGGTGTCTAGTTCATTTCACTCAGTTAAATCCTAATCAATGAGTTTAGGAGGCATCCATGGTAAATTATCATTGGGTGGGTTTAGGTTGATGGGAGTTAAGGTATTGAAGTTTGTATAGTTTAACTCATACATTGTATCTTCTAGGCCTATGATGTGAGGTTGCTTGAGATTATCCATAGGGGTTTGATATGGTTCATCCTCACTAGAGAAATCTTGATCGTATTGTGGGTCTAACTCTTGTGAGACATACGATGAAATTTGTCCCTCTTGGAATGAAGGTACATATGGCTCTCTTACCCATTCACACTTTGATATTTTAATTTCTATAGGTGTATGAGTATAGGCATGGATGACAACAACTTATTTATCATGGAAAGACTCCTCTAATAAGGAATTTGATTCCCACTTTTCTGAATTATCATCACTACATGATTCCAATTTGGAAATTTTCTCATGGATGTGAGGAAGATTCTTTTTTTTTTTTATATCTAGTCTCAAAATAAACTACCCCAATTTTCTCATTATTAGACTGGAAAGTAGATTCTATAGGTTCTAGTAATCATTCATTTCTCCTCCCAAGAGGACCCAATCCTTGGTAACCCATCTTTTGCATTATGTCAAAACCTTTCCCATATTGATGTGTGGGAATGCTAATGTGTTGTACCCTTTCATTTGTTTCTTCTTCATCTTTATATATCCACCTTAGTATGATATTTTTATCTTCTACCTCAGATGATGTGCTATCTCTGACAAATTTTTCATTATACATGTGAGGAGATGTTTGTGATGATCATATTTTGTCATTATTATACAAAGGAAATAGTATTGGAACCATCAGTAACATGATCATCGAAATACATGTTTATAGTGTAACCCAACACAACAATTCACTAAGGTCACCAAAAATGTTAAGTGCAAGAGAACACCAAAACCATTTCTCACCGACAGACAAGTTCATAAAGGAACCTGACATACAAATTCATAGAGAAGACTGACAGACAACCTACAAAGAAAATAGAGAAGTAGAATGTCTACAGAGACATCACAAAGGAAAGACTACAGAGCAACCTGAGCACCAGTCTACCAAAAGACAACTTTAATTTCAAGAAATGTGGATCTGAGTTACACGTGAGATAAAACACTTGAGTTTTATATTTAGCTTTAATTATTATCTTCAAAACCATTTCTTGAGGGACAAGTAAAGAAAATATAATTGTTTTAATCAGTCTAACTGATTGAAAACATGCAAACTAGGAGATAAAGGTCAAGTTGTAAACCTGTGATCATAGAGTTTTCATTGTTAAGCATGAAACCAATTTATGTCAACTCATTGTATAAATAGATGTGTAATCAATTAGAATAAGATGATGATTGTAGATGAAGAGCACATCTAAGGATTAGACACAAAGTTTGATGCAAAAGGACAACAAAAGATGAAATCAGTTATGAAGAACAAGATTCAAGGCTACCAAGCATAATAGAGGTATGAATCAATCACTATAGGTGATACACATACATTGTAAACTTAAAGGATCTGTACTCAGCAATTCAAGATTGCATATATTCAGGTCAACAAGTATTTTTGACTGCATTCTAACAAGTCTAGCAAATAGAATAAATCCTTTAAGAAGGTGGATTTAACAATCCTTATGTAAATCTCTTAACCAAGTACACACTTAAGAGTGTTGCTAAATCTCTTAACAGAGTAGACATTAACCAGTCGAAATGTTACTCCTAACAAGGTAAGATCATCAGAAGTGATCAAATTTATAGCCTTAACCGACACCTTCCATTCTTCAGATAGTGAAGCTTTGTGAGTTTCATCCCCACCACAGTTTTTACCTTTTAATAAGGGTTTTCTGTGTTACCAATTATTGTGTCATGTGTCATTACATTTCATGAATGTTTACATGCAAGTTAAGTCTATGATTTGATAATACATAAGATAGAATAGAACCTATGGTCGGTAATACACAAAATTGATTACTAAACGATTAAAGGTTCATTGAAAAAAAGTTTTAAGGGTACTGATTCACCCCTCCCCTCTTAGTACACACCATTCCATTATTCCAAAAATTAGTATTAGAGCTAGATATCTCATTTGGAAAAGTTTAAATACTTGAGAGAAAAGATCATACAATGGAAAGGTATAAGGTAGACAAGAATATTGATAATCAGAAGTTGCAGATACAAATCTTCTATGAATAATACAAAGAATCTAGAATCAAGATGAGAGAGCTCTACTGGATGAAAGAAAGGTTATGGAATCTTGCTGTAATGAAAAAGACTATCATGAAGAAGAGAGACCTGATTTGTTTGAGTCATCAGGATCTACATCTAGCAATACATCAGACACATTTGAAGGAATCATCACAAGTATGAATGAAATCAATCAAAATCTGACAGAACAAGTGAAATCATTGCAGATAGGTCAAGAGACACGGATGATAAGAATGATTGATGTTATGAATGATGCTAGACAAGCTGAACAAGAAAGAACACTAGCTATTGATGACATGAGAAAGATCACTGAAAAGCTACAAGAGAAATAATAAAAAATACAAAGACTTATTGAACATCATCATGAGATCACCAATCATATAGTTCTTATGAGTCATGAGGAAAACTGAGTGAACATATAAATCAATGGGAAATTGGAAGCTATTGGTGAGCTAAGAGAAGAAAATGAAAAATTGAAGCATGAAGTAAGGATTCAGCAACAACATAATGATATGATCAAGAAAGCTTAAGAAAGTACAAAAAGAATGGATGATTTTTTGAATGGTCAAAGAAGACTCAACAATAATATCAGTTTAGGGTATACCAAGCATGGAGATTCATCATACCAAGATGATTGAAAAGATGTCTACAAAAATCCAAGACCAAGGAAGCAGTCATGAAATCACTATGGAAAACTAGGCCACACATCAAATGTTTGCAGGAGCAAAGCTAAATGTATTCCTAAATCTACATATACATTCATAGGAAATTTTTATAACTATACCAAGAAAGGACACACAACACATGAATGCAGCTCTAAGGTGAAAAAACTTAAGAAGGAAACCTACATGGAAAAATATTTTTCTTCTTACAAAATGCATGGGCACACATCTCTTGAATGTAGGAAAAAGAAAAGGCAAGCATGGAAGCCTAAAGAACAAGAAACTACTTATCAACCGAGAAGAGTCGGTAACTCATATGTTTGGGATTAAAGCACATGGGAAAATTACATAGCATGTGGTAGATATGGACATAGAAGAAAAATGCATGAGGAAATGGACACAAAGATCTAGAAGCTGGACTAGCCCCGAAATGACATGCTTACACTGTCATAAGGTTGGTCATCTAAGAAAGGATTGTAGAGACCGAGTGACAGAGACAAGCACTTTTGCCAATAGAAATACCATTGAAGACATTAGGAAGATGAGAAACAAAATGTGGAGGAAAGCTACAAACACTGATGATGTTGGACCAAAAAATACAATTGGTGACACCTTATCCAATGGATCTGGTGATATCACCACCCCCACCTAAGCAGAACAAGTAAGTATGGAACTGCACTATACCAAGTTATATTTTACATCAGTTCCAATATACATTGATAGTATTTTAAATTAGCATGAATGAAGATGCACTATGGTATTACTTGTTATGAATTTTTGAATCCAATCTCATCGGTCAATACATACTGAGAATCATCAGTGTACATATAAAAGCCAAGCTGCTAATGTAAACTAAGCATTGTCGGTAATCATGTGAAAAGACAATATACTCTTTTCTCTATACCGAGCATCGTCGGTGAACATGTGAAAGGTAAATTGAGTTGACACTTACCCCGAGCATCTTATTTTCACTGAGGATGAAGTTATTATGTTCCCCGAGTGACTTTATCTTCGACCATCGAGAAGAAGGTAAAGCATTAATTGCACCACTTAGGGCATCATCTATAAAAGGGCAATGAAAATCTCATTTGTTCACAAAGTGATTAAGAGTGAGGAGCAGAGCGACCAACAATGACCAAATTGTAGATAAATTCAAGCACATTCATGACTACTTTGATAGATTCATAGCAACTACAACAGATTAAGAGAGTAACTAAGACTCACCAAGCTCATAGTTTGTTTATGGGAAAAGTGCTAATTTCATAGAAACAATGGTAACCACTTCACGAGTTTCCAAGATCAAGAATGCGAAGGATAAGAAATTTAATCTTATCAATAACTCTACATGTGAAGAGCCTAAGTACAAATTTTTTCCAAAGGTTGCTTCACAACCTAGCGACATTGGAGCATTCTCAAGCATACCACCTAGGGTTTTTATAGTCAAGGATGTTTGAGCCTTTATCCATTATAAAATTGCAGAGATCGGAGATCTCAAAGTTGAGGAAGCTTACAAGAAGATTTTCACAGATGGAAACATAAAGGATGAGCATTAAAACATTGAGGTAAAAAGGCTGACAAATGCCCTAATGTTCCTGAAGGAATTCATGACCAAGTGGATCAAGATAGTTCTTAGCAGGGTACACGACCAAAATATATGGCTGGATGAGCCAAAACAGATCACCAAGGATGTAATACACGCAGTAACCAGTTATCTAGTAAGTGACAAGGCCAAGGCACTCAAGCATCCTCCTCGTCCCGACATATAAAAGATGGCAGGTGTTGTATGGGATGGAAGAGGATTGAAGGTATACTCCATCACCGATGAAGAACTGAAGTTCGGTGCATGTGTACTAGGATACAAGGTATTCCAAGCTAGAAGACTGAATAGCATTACATGCGGAGTAGTTGACACTGCTCGCAAGATCCTGAAGAAGGGATTACAACTGGATATATCTGAGCTTCTACTAAAGCAATTAGAGGAAAACATGAGGACAATATGGTAAGAAAAATCTAATTCATGTAAGTTTGGATCACTCCTCATGTGTACATTTTTCTATTTCCTGAACTTCTTCCCATCTGTCAGTAATGTCAATTGGGACACTACCCGACCAGTGAAAATACAAATTAGTGAATTTATTAAGTCACTAGGAGAAAATTTTGCATCCGTCATGGATGCATACTTCACTACTTTTAAGGACAAAATGTAGAAAATGATGAGGATGCCAGAACAACTGGTGGATCAATATAAAGATGATATTTTTTTCATGGTGGACACCGATACAAATTTGATTAAACCAGCTATACCAAGAACAACATGGTTAGCACCACTTGAATATGAGATAAACATAGATCAGGCCACAAATTCTATTGAAGCATTGTTGAATGAGCCACTAGACAAATCATTACCAAGGTTTGGAACCTATGAGGAAGCTAAGGCCATAATCAAGACAGTCCTAGTAGTGAAGAAGATCGACAGAAAGAAGGATAAAATGGTAAAAAGACTTAAGAAGAAGCTGTCAGTAAACAATGAAGAAACATAACAACAAGATGACACTGAGGGACAGTCACCCATTGGTGAAGGTGAACAATTGAGTGACTCCAAATAAATAGATTTGATGCACCACCCCAAAAGAAACCAAGGACAACTGTTGCATCAAGAACAAGGAGTCAAACAACAAAAGATACAAGCTCATCACTGGTAAAGAAAGGAACAGTAAGAACCTAAAAGAGGAAGCCTCAAACCAGGAAAACATCAGAACCAAAGAGGACAAGGAGATTAATCTGAAGCAAGGAAGATAAGGAAGACACTAAACAAGATGAAAAATTTGAAAAGAACAAAGTTCCTACAACTATTGATGATATTTCCGCATTAATCATCAAATTAGGTAGAATATAATATCCTAAGATTAGACAATGGCTAACTTTGAAACCCAAGGATCAGAATAAGATAGAAGAACCCATCATCAAGAAAATGTGTATATTCAAGTATATAACTATACAATTTGATAAAATGAAGCCATAAGAACTTCAAGAAAGGTTATCAGCAAGGTGGACATATGCACTAAATACTGAAAAACAAATAAGGGAAAGATCCCTAGTTTCAATTATGCCACACGAGTCAAAGATAGAAGAAATTGATGAAATGGTGAAGTAGTATTCAAAGAAGTTCTCAGCAAAATTGAGAACTTAGAAAGTACTACATGGAAGCTTAATAGAGCTTGAAGAAGAAAGCGATAAATCTTGGAGAGAGATACTAAAACAACCTAAGGAGGATACAAGCCCCGAGAAGGTATTAGCTCTCACTGAGAAGCCTCACAATGAAGAGAAAGAGTCAACATTGAGCCCTAAACACATCATAATAAATGATGTTGAGGATGTCAATACAGTTGAATTAACAACACAAGAACACAAGGCCATGGATGATGTACCTCAAATTCTACAGTCATTAGGGGACACAATAGATGTCATAATCCAAGATGTGACAATAATATATATATCACTGGAAGTGATCTTGTCGATGAAGTAAAGACAAATGAAGATGCCACTGTTACCACAGAAAAAACCAAGGAACAAGACACATCAACGGATGCTACACAGGTTAATATACTAGGACAAATGCCATGATTGATACAAGCTATCAATATCATCTCAGAAAAGGCAAAGTTACCCAACCATGATGCAAGCATACCCAAGGATAAGGGTGAAGAGGAGAAGAAAAGCACAAATGATGAACAAAAAGTAACAGATGGAGAGAAGAAAGATGCAAGTGGAGAAAAAGGTGATGCCACTCCAAAGGATAGTGAAGGAGAATCTGTAGATAAAGCTAAGGTTAATGTGGAGACATCCACTACCAACCAACATGTAAATATCAAGCAAGAGGTAAAAGGCACAACACCCCCAAAGCCTTCACCAAGTACATCATACCAAGCAAAGGATCTTGCTATGGTACTACATACATCTGCCTCCACCACAATTGCAAAGAAAAATAAAAAAAAAGAAGAGCAAAGCTCTAGTAACATTGGATGAAACTATTGACATACCAGACTGTGATCCTAGGACATTGGATCCAGAGTCACTCAAAAAGTATGGTGAATTGTTTAAAAGGAAAGCCATACAAGATAGGCTCAAAAAGGAGCACAAGGACACATAGGTACTAGAAAATAGAAAGGAAATACTATTGTAGATTGTACCTGATACTGACATTGATCAAAATGCACCTATTCTTGATCAATTAATAGTTCTTACCGATGCCATCACATCACAAAATGTAGATGCAGAGAAGGCAATAGAAGAACGTGCAGATTAGAAATACCAATACAAGCTAACAGATAAAATCAGCCAAGAAGTGGTAGAGAATAGGGTAAAACTATCTGAACTGATCAATACAACGGAACCCATTATTTTAGAAGTTATAACCTTAGTTCAAAAGTTATGCACCATAGAGCAATTCACTAAGGAGACTAGTTGAAAGATTTCAAAGATAGATGCATATCTTAATGCTAGTACACAAGGTCTCACAACCAATGACAATGCATTCAATTTGCGTTATGACAAGATAATGGAAGAAAAGAGGTTGAGACTTGAGATTCAAGAGGAAGAATCCAAGTTTAGAGATGAGGTAACCGAGCTCTAGGCTCTACTACTACCAAATCTCACATTACTACAACAACATATGACTTCAGATAGAACATTGATTGCCACCTCGAAAATGTCTGTAATAGAAACCATTTATGATATGCATGCCAAAATAACCTTGGAAATAATGACCCTTGAGCACCTCAAAGAACAATGGGAGAATAAAATGGAGGACATTCAAAAATCCCATTCACACATTTTTGACAAATTGTAAGTATTACACCTTTGTCATTATTATAAAAAGGGGGAATTGATATGACAAAGAGGGATATGATAAGGTGAAAAGGGGAAATGATGAAAGGGGGAAATATATGTATAAAGGAAAGTGTATATACATGTACATATGCTATACCGATGCATGTATATAGGGGGAGTCATATTGACAAGGTGAACACATGGTGTATATACTAAACATTTTAGTTTTGCACGTATTAGTTTTTGATAGTAATGTCAAAGGGGAAGATTGATGATCATATTTTGTCATTATTATACCAAGGAAAATGTTTCTGAACTATCGGTAACATGATCACCGAAAGACAGGTTTATAGTGTAACCCGACACATCAGTTCACAGAGGTCATAAAAAATGTTAAGTGCAAGAGAACACCAAAATCAGTTCTCACTGACAGACAAGTTCATAAAGGAACCCGACATACAAGTTCACAGTGAACACTGACATACATTCTATAGAGAAAACCAAGAAGTAGAATGTCTATAGAGACATCACCAAGGAAATACTACAGAGCAACCCAAGAAACAGTCTACTGAGAGACAACTTTAATTTCGAGAAATGTGGATCTAAGTTACATGTCAAATAAAAAATTAAGTTTTATATTTATCTTTAATTCTTATCTTTAAAACCATTTATTGAGGGACAAGTAAAGAAAATATAATTGTTTTAATCAATCTATTTGATTGAAAATGTGCAAACTAGGAGATCCAGGTCAAGTTATAAACCTTTGATCATAGAGTTTTCATTGTTAAGCGTGAAACCTATTTAGGTCAACTCATTGTATAAATAGATGTGTAATCAATCAGAACAAGATGATGATTGTAGCCAAAGAGCACATCTAAGGATTAGACACAGAGTTTCGTGTAGAAGGACAAAAAAAGGTGAAATCAGTTATGAAGAATAAGATTCAAGGCTACCGAGAAGAACAGAGGTATTAATCAATCACTATAGGTGATACACATACATTGTAAACTGAAAGGATATGTACAAAGCAATTTAGGAGTGCATATATTCAGGTCAACAAGTATTTTTGACTACATTCTAACAAGTGTAGCAAATAGAAGAAATCCTTTAAGAAGGTGGATTTAACAATCCTTATGTAAATCTCTTAACCGAGTGCACACTTAACAATGTTTCTAAATCTCTTAATAGAGTAGACCTTAACCAGTCTAAATGTTACTCCTAATAGGGTAAGATCATCAAAAGTGATAAAATTTGTAGCCTTAAGTGACACCTTCCATTCTACAGATAGTGAAGCTTTGTGGGTTTCATCCCACCATATTTTTTACCTTCTAACAAGGGTTTTTTGCGTTACCAATTCTTGTGTCATGTGTCATTACATTTCATGAATGTTTACATACAAGTTAAGTTTATGATTTGATAATACATAAGATAGACTAACACCTATGGTCGGTAATACAAAGAATTGATTACTAAAGGATTAAAGGTTAATTGAATTTTTTTCTAAGGGTGCTGATTCACCCCTCCCCTCTCAGTACATACCATTCCATTATTCCAACAGTTTGGTCTTTTGAAGTGAAGGGTTTTCCATGAGACTTTGGAGAGATTGAAAAATTGACCATGGAGAAAGAATATTATCCTACTCCTTTATTATGAATCTTCATTTCATTCTGAAAATTTTTCATTAAGGTATCCATATTTTGGTAATGGGTTTCTTTTTCTTTCCCCTTTTCTAGTTTTGAAAGAGTTAATTCTTTTTATTTTTCACTCTTTGAATGTCAAATTTGTATTAGGAACCTCTTGAAAACTTGATCTAGGAACTTCCTTGGAACTGGAGTTAAGAACCTCTTGGAACTCGAGTTTGGAATATCTTTGACACTTGAGTTAGGATCTTCTTGAGTTAAGTTGTTTGATGAATCTAACATATAGACCTCTCTATTATGTGGCACAATGGAATGCATGACCGGTTTCACATGGCTACAATATTAAAATAGATTTAGGTCACCCCCAATCGGTATCTCTTACCCAAGGTAGGGAATCTTTAAGTATTGATGATAGGTAGAAGGAACCACTTGCATATCATGGATCCAAGGTCTACCTAATAATATATTATAGGTCAAGTTTAGATCCAACACTTAACAAACTTTTATCTTTTGAATTGGCCCCACTTGGATTGGTAGAGTAATTATACCCTTTGAAGATCTTTCTTCATCATCATAAGCTTTGATTGTTATTTTTATTTTTGGATCAATGACATTTTCAAAATATCTCAAAGCTTCAATAAGATTTAAAGTATATATCTTCAAATGAGCCCCTCCATCAATCAAGAATATTTTAACCCTATGCTTTTGGATGAGGAATTCAATATGTAAGGGTAAGTTTTGTTGGTGGTTTAAAGACATATCATCTTGTTCATAAAAAGATAGACAATGTGGTGCAATATGGTGACCAACCATGGTTTAAAAGTTATCTACGTCCAACTAATTAGGGAATGTCATATCGACCAAGGCTTTTTCCAAAATTCCCATATGAGAAGGTGATATTTTTGACAACTCCAAGATAGAGATTTGAGCAGGAGTTTTTAAGAGCTGATCCACCAAATTGTATTGTTTTAAGGTAGATGTTGGAAATTTATTTGTGGTAGTTTTTTTGAGGGCTCCTAGTAAGGTAATTTTGGATGCTTTTCTCCTAGTATTTACATTGGTGAACTCTATCACTTGTTTATCTTTGACTATTATGACATTGATGGTATTGTCACAACTAGATAAAGCATTGATGGTATTGTCATTGTGGTGAGAAAAAATGACTTTTTAATCTCTTTTTTTGTTCATATTTGAGGATTCTCCTTCCTCATGATTCAAGAAAGGAGTTTTGAAGGCTGTGTGATCTTCGTTAATCTTAGGTCCTTCTACATGAATGGTTCTATTATCAATGAGATCTTGGACAACATGCTTTTATCTCATACAATAATTAGTCTTATGTACTTTATTTCTATGATACTCACAATTATGTGAATCATTCCATCATGAGGGTTTAACTTGGGGTTCATAACCTCTCAGCTAGGGTAGAGTTATCATTTTGTTTGCAAGGAGTGTTATTAGAGCTGTCTCAAGGGGTTCTCCTAATGAAGTAAATTTCCTTCTTGGTGAAGTGATTGGGCCATAAATTATGGTTTTGGTCAATTATTGTCTTGGTTGTTGTTGTTTAAAGAGGGATTATTTTGTGTATTGATGTTATTCACTTGAGTGTTAGAACTAATATAAAGATAGAGTGGTTTAGGTTTAATGTTGTTTTCTTCTACCACTCCGTCATTTACTAGATTCTTGTTATTATTTTTCAACCAAAACTTAGGTTTGTCGTTGTCTTTATTGGTTGAGGTATTGTTGCTGTAAGTGTTAGTGTTGTTAGAAAATCCTTTGTTGTATTTATATATATTTTATTTCACCCTCTTTTATAAAAGCATATTCTATTTTGATACTATTTTCAATTTTTTTTGTAGAGGGATGGGGGACATTGGAGTTGTAGCCAAAAGTTCATTTGACTATTCAAATTGCTAATAAAGATACACTTCTTGGGTATTTGGAAAAAAAAAATTCTCCAACATTGTAGGAAAGTAAAAAATGATTCCCCATTATTTTTCTTAGTATTGCACAAATATAACATGGTTACTTCATGGTCAATGTTATAGGAGTATTGAGTCACAAACTTAGATACAAGTTTGTTGAATGTTTTAATTCCAGGTGGTAATTGAGAAAACCACTCTATCGCTTGGCCACCTAAGGTCCTAGGAAATAATCTCATGAGATATGTTTGTTTATGGATGAATTCCATGCTCAATGTGCAAAATTATCTAATGTGGTCTTGAGGGTCGGTTGTGCCCATGTATTTATCATATTTTTGAAATACCACACTAGGTGAGAAAGGTATCATGACATAAATATTGTCAAAGGAAAAAGAACAACTGAACTCTATAGTATATTTCTTTGGAGCATTTCCATTTGGAATATTATCCTATTTGTTGATATTTTGGTGACTGATCATGTAGTAGATGTTGACATTGTAAAACCCTAAAATGGTCGATTTTAGAGGTTGCCCTAAAACACATGTTATAAGCGTTTGAGATGTATAATGCATTGTATTGTGGTGTATGTTTTTGCTGGATAATAAGAAAGGTTGGATGGCTGTGTAGGTGGACGTAGCCCAGGTTTTGGGTGAACCACGTTAAATCTGTGTGTTATCTATGTTTAGTTTCTTTCTTCTATTGTTTCTGCGTATAACTGTTTATTCTTATATTGTTCTGGTTCTGTCAATCACTAACAATTGGTATTAGAGAAAGGTTTGTTGCTGTAGATTGACATGACTTTCAGATTTGAGTGGGAGCAATGGAGGATTTGAATTCAAGATTGAAAAATTCAATGGCCAGAATTTTCAGTTGTGGAAAATGCAAATGGAAGATTATTTGTATCAAAAGGACCTGTGGAAGCCATTAGAAGGAAAAACCAAGAAACAAGGAACTATGTC
>MU225256.1:9924615-9986589 GCA_018584345.1 Thuja plicata | reverse complement strand
AGTGATAGCCAGAGTGCCATTCATCTTGCAAAGAATTCTTCTTTTCATTCAAGGACAAAGCACATACAACTTAGGTACCATTTCATAAGGTCTATTTTGGAGGATGGCCAATTACGGCTTGAAAAGATTCACACAAGTGACAATCCTGCAGACATGTTCACAAAGACAGTCCCCAAGGAGAAGCTAGTTTCTTACTCAGCTTCTATTGGGATTCTTGACTGATGATTGTGGGGTTAATACACAGCAAGGTCTTTTATCCAGTGGGAGTTGCATCTACTACTTTGTCGTCTGGTTCCAGTTTCCAAGTGGGAGATTAATTGGTGTGGAGCCTGATCAGTCTCCAAGTGGGAGATTGTTGATATTTTGGTGACTGATCATGTAGTAGATGTTGACATTGTAAAACCCTAAAATGGTCAATTTTAGAGGTTGCCCTAAAACACATGTTATAAGTGTTTGAGATGTATAATGCATTGTATTGTGGTGTATGTTTTTGCTGGATAATAAGAAAGGTTGGATGGCTATGTAGGTGGATGTAGCCTAGGTTTTGGGTGAACCACATTAAATCTGTGTGTTATCTGTGTTTAGTGTCTTTCTTCTATTGTTTCTGCGTATAACTGTTTATTCTTATATTGTTCCGGTTCTGTCAATCACTAACACTATTGTGTTTGAAGAGATTAGATTTGTTTAGTTAGAACTCCTAGAGGGTTAACCTCATCCTCATCTTATTTTAATTTGGATACATCATAATCGCTGGGTGGTTTATCCCCTAGTTGAGCTAAGGCCGTGAAGTACCTAGCTTTATCTTTTTCTAACACCTTCTCCATAATTTTTAAAAATGAAGGGTTTTGTTGTGCTTCTCTCACCCTTTCTTTGGTTATTTCTTTATTTTCTTGGTTGGTGGTGTTACTATTTTCAGTATTGTTGTCATGGATGTCGTGAATATTAGCCCAAATTTTTTCATTGTTGGATTGATTATCTTGAACTTGATCCACTTGTGGGCTTTGATTCACTTGATGTGTTTGATTCGTGGGTGATTCAGGTTGATTCTTGTGTTAAGGTGGTATTTCTTCTTTAAATGTTACTCCTTCCAATGTGACCTTTTTATTATCTTTTTTGAAATGGTAGTATTTTTTCCTTGTTGATGGCATGAAGCTAACTCTTGGGTTACTTGAGTTAAAGTTTCCTCAATGGTTAAGTTTTTTTTCAAAAATCTTGGTTGAGTTTACTAAAAGCAAGTGATATGTAAAAATTCCAGTGATGTTTTCATAAAAAATGAAGTGTGTCCTAGGATAACGTCTAATAGAGAAAGATATATCTCTATGATGAAGAATTATGATAGATATTTATTTTGTTGGTTCTAAGATAAGGACCTGCCATCCTTGATGATTAACTTTTCAAAAATCAAAGATCGGGATGTTTTGACGACACTCGCAATTTGATGTGATTTAATTGGAATAATGCATATTATCAACATGTTTTAAGTTATAAAAATTATGGATTTTCTTAAAACCTATTTATATTGAGAAGAAATTTAATTCAAAAAAATATCCAAAAGATAACAAAAAATACACTCAAGCACTCGTCTTTGCAAAATAAAACATCTATAACATCAAGTGTATGTTCTCGTACCATTTCCAAAAGTTTTGTACAAAGAGAACAATTCAAACAAGCTCCCTAAGGATATTTTGGTTTTCCATGGATATTAAGGTAATCTTTCTACTTAACTTGGATGTATTTAGTATTTTGTTCGAAAATATTTGCACTTTACCTCTCTTTACGAGAGTCGCCCACCATCATAAAAATAATCATGTTTTGCGCAATCTGACAAGATTACTAGAGGAGAGATATTGTTCAAAACTTTTTGTCAATCAACCCATTAAGGATGAATGCTTTTTATTTTATAGTGGTGGATTATCATGTAAAAAAATGATTGTATTCAACTTTGGGCCATCCCTCTCACCCTCCTCATTAAGGTAAATCTCAAGAGGCATGCCCACTATTGTTTAAAGAAAATGTACAAAAAAAAATTGAGGTCAAGATAAATTTGGTATTTTGATCACCTTAAAAAAGGTGAGAGCATATCCCTATTATCTTTATTCTCCAAACACTGCAAACACACGATTCTTTCTTAGATTTTTTCTATTTAATGAAATTCAATGATGTCACCTAATAAGGTTATGTGTTTGTATATGAAAAGATTTAGATTTTAGATAGTGTAACTTTCACGATGTTATGCACATTTTTGAGATATTTTCACATTTATATACATTACCTCAATGATCATTCCAGAACCTAAGCATCCCCTTTCACAAACATTAATTCAACACCAAACGAGCAAAGTGAAGGAATTCAAAGCAATTAAGAAATTGATAGAAATGATTAGAGAGATTAAGCGCAAATTGATCATAAGTATTTCATATAAAGATTGATATAAGTTGATAATCATCAAATATATACTATATTATTTACCTTCCTCACCAATATTTTCATCTGCATTCGCCCAATATGTCCTCTTAGCCCACCTATTTAATATCTTAGCCTCCTTTTCTTGAAAATGGTCAGGTAATTTAAATGTAGCTTTCTATATTTTCCTTGATTTTATCCCCTTAGTCATCTGAAAGTCATCAAAATATCAATTAGATTTCAAATTATCAAATTATATAATAAATTCTAAATGCTCCATAACAAAGACCAAATGCTAATAAATAGATACCGAATGAGATGAAACATGAAACATATGCTGCAAAACAAAGACTAAATGAGATGAAACATGAACCATATGAGATGAAACAAACAACATTTTCTATAGAATGGTGACCGAATGAGATGAAATAGGAACCACATGAGACAAAAAAGATTTCAAATGAGATATAATAGAGTCAAAATACGAGGCTCTTTTGACCATAGGTGGACTTCTTTGAATCATATACAAACTTATTCATTCCATATGCACACTTCTTTTGGCTTCTGAGAATATGTAATGTGAATTCTGCAAAAAACACTTGAAGAAACGATGTTATAATTTAGGAACCTTGTTCTTTTATGAATCATTTTCCTCAATTTGATCCCCTTAGCTATCTGAAAGTCATCAAAACATCATTGAGTCTTCAAATTATCAAATTATGTAACAAATTTTAATGTTCCTTATCATAGACCAAATGCTAAGAAATAGATACCGAATGAGATAAAATAGGAACCGTATGAGATGAAATAGGGATTGAATGTGATATAACATATACCAAATGAGATACTTCAGATACCTAATGCAAAATTTCAGAGACCAAATGTGAACTTTTAGAGATAAAATGATATACTTTAGATACCATATGAGATACTTTAGAGACCAGATGAGATACTTAAGAGACCATTTGAGATACTTAAGAGACCAAATACAAACTTTCAGAGACCAAACGTGAACTTCTTCTTCCCAAATGCGAACTTCTTCTACTCAAATGTGAATCTTCGTGATCAATTCTTAAAAAAAACTTAAAATTTGATGTTAGAATGTAGGGCATCGAGCTCCATCATGGGCACCATTTGTGTTTGTGTGTGTGTGTTTTGAGTGTCAGAAACCTTCATAAAACCTTAATTTGACATACTTTCAAATCAAAACATTATATCTAACTAGTTAATAAATTAAAAATGAAAGGATTCAATAACATTCTATGGATATCTAATTACAAGGATTTGAGGTATTCTCTCAGTTGCATTATGATCCTCAAATGACAACCTATAAAATGAGAATACGAAGCTATGATCTATGATGCAAAATTGATGTAAATTGCTATCCTAAATAATAAAAACAACTAGATTAAGATGCAATTATCTATTCTAACAATTCTTAATGAATAAACAAGTGCAAACCAACATTATGTCTTTGATGATAGTGGAGGCACAATTGAGAATTATGCAATTACTCTACCTAAAGGTGGATGGAAGTTAGATCATTCGCACTAAGAATGCTTACTATTTATAATATTTCCCAAGGTTTAGGGGTGAGTTTAAGTAACCCTAGTCAATTCATGGTTGAGGTTAAGGGTTAATGATGTGTCCTGTTTGAGTGGACAAGATTGGTTCTTAGAATTAAGGCGTCAGGATAGAAAATCCTTTTGGTGATCCATGTGCTTTCTTTCCTCTTCTCTCATTGGTTGTTTTATTTTTGTCATGTAGTGGTAGGTGAGAGATATTATGATTTAATTAATTCAAAAGAATTAATTACTTTAGCCATGTATGATTTATTAAATTGAATTTAATTAATTCACACACTATGTAATTAAATGATTAATTCAATTAACTATTTATTTGATTTATTAATTTTAATTAATCCAAATGGCTTGTATTTATTTAATGTTTTCTTTGACCATTTTTAGGTGTATATAGTTTTATTCCAGAAACCATAAGGCTATAATGAAATTTCTTTGGATAGGCGCGTTCTCCTTTATATTTGGTATGCTTCTTTCTTAGTCTAGGAAAACATCTACAATTATTTTCAGTTTGAGCAACATCTCTTTTATATTTGCACCTTGTATACTTCATTGTTGTACATTTGTGTTTGGTCCTCTTTTAGATGGGCGACATTTTCTCCATGCCTAGCGATATCTAATTTTTGGCATTTGGATTTTTTTTTCAACATGTGTGCTTTTCATCATTTTCTGGTTACACAGACTTGTACTAGCAAATGTTCTTTTTTTTTAGAGATAAGTGCTTTTGGTGGTCAGTGTATTTGTTCATGTTAAACACATTTTCTTTCCTTACTTATGCCTGTGCATGGGGGGAGGGAAGATCCTTTGTATTTTATTGCCTGGTAAAGGCTTTTCTCAGGTTGTGGATGCTCTTTTTTGGTTTCCTTTTGAGTTGTAGCTATAAATTATTATCCTCTTCTCTTGCACATGCTAATTTTTTGTTAATTTGGTGTCATGTCACTAAAGGGATCAAATCTTGGTTTTTGGCAACAAAAAGTCTTGTTTGGATATTTCATTGAATGGTTCATGTTGCAGACCTAAGGAGGTCTTTCTTGTTTAACATTGTCCATATTAGAAAAAAAAACAAAATTTCTTAAGTTGCTTGTGATTCCATTTAATACCAAGTTTCTATTCATTCTTATAGTGAGTACCTTTCTTTTTTTACTCTTGTATTTTTCCTACTAGTTTGACGTCAATTACCAACTATTTAGGTAGTATTTCTAGACGATTTAGTGTTTATTATTACAAATTATTTCATGCTCACAACGTTTGTTTCCCCCACCATTACAAGTTTGTGGTAGCGATATTTTTTTCCTTAGTTGTTGTTCGAATAGCATATGAAAGATTAAAATTAGTGTAGGAACATGTTAATCAATGTATTACAATATAATCTATTATAAGTTAGACTGTTGAGATGAAATTTAGATTTTATACTTATATCTTGTTGTATTAGTAATTGTGAAGTTAAGATTATAAACATGATATTTAGGATAATCTTGTATTAAAAAAATTGTGTCATATATTAAATATATTCACCAATATCCAAGAAAACAAAATATATTAGCAAGCATAAAGCACATATAAAGATACGCATGAAGAAAAATAAGAAAATGCTATAGAAATCTACTCACAACCTAATAGAATAGGATACTAGAGTACAATAAGGAAAGAGTGTCATCACATAGTCATTTTCTCGTTGGGTTGTTCTAGAATGATCCCTTTGGAACCCAGCCCCCAAGTTTGACTCATGCAGAATCAAACTTTCCTTTCATGAGGACAAGGAAGATTGATTATGTCATTCTTAACTGGAATTTTCTCCCATTCCCATCCTTAGCCTGTACTAGTGCTCAAGGAATGGGAGAGTCATCATAATTATCTTGTTTATTGTTTTACTCTGGTTAATTTTATTATTTTTTCACTTGATTACATAACTCTCCAATGTCTATTAATTTGTGTTGATATCAAATGGTAATGTTCATCAATGCGTGTTAGCTAAACATATCTACATAGTGTCTCCTCTTAACCATGAAGGGGGTAGATGTGGTACTACAAGATCAATCAACACAATTACTCCAAAGCATCATCAAAACTATGAAACCATGATAAATTCTCAAGAAAATGTAACATCATCATATAAGGAAGGGTATCACAGACCCAGTTAGACTTTAATGTGATCACCACCTTATTATGTTTATGACATGCTTATGTGGCTTCTTGGAGTTGGTGGATACAAGTGGAACTTGTGATGAGATTTAGAAAATTTATGCTCCTTTGGATCTTACTGATGTTAGAAGGGTTTTCTAGGAACATGGTTGGGGGAGTGACTCACAATGGGGCCGAAGACTTAAGTAGATGCTAGGATAACTCATTGTGGGTAGATAATTCAATGATAACTTAAGTAAGTGAATTGGGATGGTTTAAAACAATTAAGAAGATAATTATGTTACCTCCACCATTAACTTGAGGGATCATATAGACTAAGGATGGGTTGGAGAAGGCCTACCTGCCTATGTAGTATAGATCTAGAAAATAGGCTACTTTTCCTCATGAAAGGTTGTCAGTTCCACATGAGTTCTCACTTGGAGACCAGGGTCTAGATAAAGACTACAAGGAAAACCATGGATAGTCGAGGGATATGTGATGAAACTCTCCTACATGTGTCTTAGGATCATCTCTAGTTAGCCTTGTGTTTCACCTCTAGTATCCCCTATGACAATCATGTGTTATTCTTTATGTTTCTTGATGTTATTCCTTATATTTTGATACCCCTACTTGTAGCCTTGCTTGCATTTTCTTGTGTGGTGTGAGGCCTTATGTTCATCTCCTACAATGGAGGGGTGGGCCTTACGCTTCCAGTTGGGGGGGGGGGGGGGGGGGGGGGGNGGGGTGGTAGTCTTATTTCTTCTCCATCGATATTTCAAAGTTATTCAAGAGTTTCTTGGATGGTTATGCCTCTTCTCTATAGTTTCATTTTTTATGTGGCCAAATGATTATTAATGTACATTGTATCATGGTCATCATATTGGTGCATTCTCCTCGAGGAGCAGATTGTAATTTAAAATGTAAATATATATCCATAATTATTTACAATTGTAATTACATAAAAATGGTTAGGAGAAATCAAACCACTAATTTTCAATAAATTGATCTAATTAAATCAAAGGAACCTTAAACCCTAATTTTTTTTATTAAGTTCAATCAATTTAATTACACAATTGTCCTAAACAAATAATGTACTAATCATTTGATTAAAGAAAGAGAAAAAATCCCATCACATGGCTAGAGATATTAATATCTTTGATTTAATTAAAAATCCCATTAATGTTTCCTCCAACACATATGCCACATGGTACACAAGGATTTAAAAGGGAATGCCTAATTAGAAGAGTCAACCAATCGGAGAAAAGTGCAAGGATCAATCACATGCCTTTTCCATCTCAACCATCCAATTCAAATTGGATTAATCTTGACCATTCAATTTAAATCAATTCATTTTCCATCTTGAGAAATCTATAAATCAACCTCAATTCAAGTCATTTGGTATCTAGATCATTTACAAGTAGGTCATGCTAGTTTGAGTTTTGAGTTGAGAATTGCATCACTATCATAGCTTAATTTCATAATCTAGATCACTTTCATCCTTATAATGAATCATGTAGATCATAATCAATATATTCAAATCATTTTCATAGTATAATTCATCTACTTTTGCATCAATTAGGATCAATTTCATATCAGTTTCATCATTCATCATGTCAAATCCATCAAATTTGTATAATTAGGTGCCTGAAAATTGAATCTTCCATTTCATGATTGTCAATTCAAGTAGGTCAATATGTATTCTGAGAGAAATTACACAATCTAATGAATCTTCATGACTAGGAAGCAATATAGGATAGTTTCTAATGAGTTTGCTTTGTGTATTTGAGTTGAATTTTGAATACTAACTCATGGATCTAATGTTGTATTAAAGTGTTGTGTGTGTAGAAAGGTACACAATTTTTCACACACATTTTTGGCACCCACCTTGGGGCTCTAGACTCATATTTCATTCAATTTCTAACAAATTTGGTGATTGAAAGTCACCAACTGAGCATAAGATCATTTCTGGTATCCTACATCACATATGGTCCTGTCTTGGATCTTATTTGATAAATCTTTGATCGTATCTGGGATTAATTATATTTAGTTGATCCTAGATCATATTTGGGATCCTTGGTCACATTTAGTAAACCTTGACTCGTATTTGGTCCTGGATCATAGTTGGGATAATCAGAAATTTATATTTGGGAAATACAGAGTTGTATTTAGGACAAAGAACACAGTCTTCATTTTATTTTAATTTCAATTTGATTGATAACTCTGACAATCTGATGCTTCTCTATTCTATCTTGAGGATTTTATCAACCTAACAAATTTGTGTAGGACATTTTTGTCGAAGATTCAAATATTAAACTCCTAACAAGTGGTTTTGCAGGTTGCCTTGAGGATTCAACTAAACATTGTGCTTGTGTTAAATTAATTTCATTTTTAGGCACCTTTTTTAATCGGTAAGTACCCGATTGACCTCTCAAGGTGACAGGGGATTATTCTCTCATATTTTAGGTGATCAAAAACCTATACTCACTCTTGATTCATTATGGCTTGGGAATTCCATAGGGCTTCTTGACTTCATTTGAAAAAAAATGGAATCAAATAGTAGAATGAATGTGTGTTTTGTGTGCTTGGGATGTTAATTATGATAGGAGAGTATGTTCTCACCTTTTAGGTTATCATAAATCTAGACCCGTGATTAACATCTATCTTTCATTTCTCATTTTTCATTAGAGAGCCTGTTGTAGTGGGAAAAAGTACTCACCTAGCAAGAATGAATCAAGTGGAAAAATATCAAAGCTAGACCATGCCAATCCATTATAAATAAAAACTACCGCTAGCCAAAACTACGGTAGAAGGATGCAGTTAGGTGCAATCTCCTAGGAGAGACCCCAATGGTCCAAACAAGAATCCAAATTAAATCCTTTATCTATTAGCCTCCCTATTATCCTTGGTGCTTTATCTATAGTGCACAGGGGTTGTGTCACCCTTAGAAGATTTAAAATTCACCACTCATGCATCCCTAGTAGTGAGGTTAAGGGTTCTTGAATTTCATCACCTTGAACTCGGGAAAGCCCCAAAAGGGATCCCCTACTCACACACTCCTTGAAGGCTCAATTATGTGTAATAATTTCTCAACATATCTACTAGGGATTACCTATTAGATTGACGAGGACATACACACTAGAGCCAGGTGTACTTAGCATGGGCCTATGGAAATTGCATTGCAACCATTCTAAGGTTAGATTGTCTTATATGTGTTCATTTTGTCCTTAAAACCGTGAAAAATTCTTGAACATACTCTCAATGTTAGGGATTTAGAGACAAAGATAAGTGTTTTTATGTCTGCTATGTGTGTTTGATCACCTAAACTTGAAAGATTCATCTTAAAACACCCCAAAACATCAAACTGATCCTTGAAAAAAGTATCAGAACACTTGATAGAGCATAAAGTCATTTTTGGTCCTATCTTGAGTCATTTTTGAGGTGTTTATAGTAATTTCTCATTATATCTTAAGTCATTTTTGGGAAAAATCATATCCTATCATGTTTTGAGTTGTATTTGGGGTCTTGATTATATCTTATCGCATTCTGGGCCATTTTTGGGAGAAAGGTCATATAACAGTTAATCATGAATCATATCTAGTAATAGCAGAGTCTCATATCTAGGGCAGAGAGCATTTTCATACACTCTCTAAAAAAATTAATCACTGTTCCAAGTACCCTTTTTGGTCTACTTTCAGGTTATACTATCATAGTTGTCATAAGAAAACCCTACAACCCTATTGTCATCATTATCAGTTTATTTTCTCATTGTCTCAACAACACTCCTAGTGTGTTTCTTGTTGAATCAATCTTTCTATCTGTTGTAGAGATCAACATTAGGGAAAATCTACCCTCTACCTAGATCTCTGAAACCAACATTAAGAATCATCTCAAAATATAGACAAGCCATCACACAATTTCATCAATATCGAACCTTAAGCGATTGATCAATATTGTATCCAACCTAGGGTTATCTGATTTTCATGGTCTGGACTAGATCTCATCATTATTAGTGGAAACCTGATCCTAAGAACAAAGGTCTCTCTCACATAGTGGATATGTTAAACCAAGATCAAACATTAACACAAGAGAACACATCCCCTCTTCAAACACATAGACAAGAGAATCAAACTAATCCCAACATGGATAAAAATGAGAACACTTCGGCTAGAGTCCATGGTAATAACAGCAATGAAGGATAAATATATGATGAACATGTTAAGGAATATACACAAGATGAGAGATTTCAAAAGATCATGGAAAATTTTCTTGTTGTTGATGAAGAGAAATACTTCAAGCACCTAGCCTCTATGGGAGTCAAAATTCCGCAAGACTTTGACATAGATCAACTTAAGACATAAGAAGAAGATAATTCTATCACCACTCTCACAAAACAACTTCAAACTTTACAATCACAAATCAAAAACATGAAGAAAGAAAAGGAAACCCCTCTAAAAAAGTATTCCTTGGACTCAATTTGTCCTTTTCCATTTGATTATGATCTACACATGCCTCTATTCCCTTCAAATATAGAGATGCCTAAATATAAAAAAATATACGAGAAACACAGATCCTCAAGATCATCAAAGGGAAGAGATTTCCACAATCCATGATAGTAACAAGTTAACAATTTCTAGATTTGATTGTGTTATGAATTTTTTGCATCAATGTTTCGAATCACACTTTGTGATCCATCATCAGGATGAGCAATAAGAGAGCACATGAAAAATCAAGATCATGTTAACTTGTTACCTCAAGATCATGTTAGAGAATTTTGCACCCTTAGCATGGACTTTGTTCATGATCAAACCTATCCCATGAGGTTGTTTACTAAAATCTTGGGTGGCTAGGCAATGGAATGGTTCTCCAAGTTACCCCCAAGCATAAAATCCTTTGAGGAGTTAGAAAAAAAGTTCATCCAACAATACTCCTATAACATTCAACATCCTGTGACCATGCTAGATATTTTTAATACCAAACAACGAAATGGTGAACCATTTGTCACATTTAATCAAAGGTAGAGGAACGTCTTTGCAAGATATCCTATACTAATACTTGAAAGTGAAAAGATGGATATCTTCATCAATAACCTAATCATGGAAATGAACTTTCATCTTCAATTGTAATATCTACCTACATTCGAAAAAATGATTGAGAGTACAATAATTATTGAGGATGCATTTATTAGAAAGGTGAAACCATTAATAAAAAGGTGAAACCAAACACTACAAAGATACCAAAGGTTTCTATAATGGTTCCAACAATAATAATGACAAATCAAAATTTTGGAACAAGAACAAAAAAGTGGTAAATGAAGGAGTAGTTGATGCTCAAAATATTAAACCAAAACAATGATTTTTTAATTTTTCAAACCACACATCAACCAAGACTCCTATTGCTGCACCCAAGATTAATCAAGAATCAAATAAATCAAAATCAATTTTCACTTTTGGTCCCAAAATAAAATTTACTCCCTTAGGGGAACCCCTTGAGACACATTGCACACTCTCCTTGGAAATAATATAATCACTCTACCTGAGGCTAGACCATTTGAACCACTAATAAAGCCAAAATGGTGGAATGATTCTCATTATTGTGAATATCATTGCAATAAAGGTCATAGAACTAATGATTGCATGAGACTTAAACATGTTCTGCAATAATCTAGTTGCATTGTGAACATGGCGAGCAGGAGTGGGAGCACGGGAACTTTCGAATTCAATTTTGAATTTGGGCAGGACTGGTTCAAAGGAGGCAGGAATCTCTGCGCACAGTAAGACGGATGACGGTAAGAAAAAAGGGCACCAAGGAAAGGATCCTGATGCTGGTCTTGTGCCTTGGGACCTGGGTGGGGGGCCCAGGACTGATGAAAAATAAGAGCCTAGAAGAAAATGGGCTTCCCTTTTTAGTGTTAAACCTTCAGGTAAGTCTTGTCTACCAATAGTTAAGAACATCTCAAAACCTTCTTGTGGCAACTTTGCAATTGATATTCGGGACCAAGTTATTGACCATTCAATAGAAAGAATGAATAAATCCTTGGTTGGAATATTTTTAGGGGTTAGACCTAATATTGAAGTGGTAAGGGCCTTTGTATCCTAGAAATTGGATCTGAAAGGGTAGATGGATGTGGTGGCAATGGAAAAAGGTTGCTTGTCCTTTTTTTCTCTTGTGATGAAGATAGAATGAAAATACTTTGTAATGGGCCTTGGATGATCGGAAAAAATACTCTCATCCTTTAGAAATGGCATCCCAATCTGGTCTTCACAGAGGAAGAAGTTAGCCAGGTCCCTGTTTGGATTAAGCTTCGTGGCCTACCTGTTGAATATTGGCTGGAAGATATATTTGCAGGGATTGCTAACTCCTTTGGAGAAATACTATCAATAGACAATGTGATAGCCTCAAGGAGAAGACTTACGTATGCTAGGATTTGTGTTGGTATAACATAAGAAACTGATATGCCAGAGAAAATAAAAATACACTCCAAACTGGGTTCGTGGGAGCAAGCTATTGAATATGAAACTATCCCTTTTGCGTGTTTTCACTGCAAGAAAGCTGGACATTGGGCTAAGAAGTGTCCAAAAAAAGTAATCCATAGAAATACTAAGAAATGGGTCCCTGTAGGTAAGATTACCAACAATGGAAGAGAAAAGTCAAGGGAAGATCATATCAAAAATAATATGGAAAATGTTGTGATATCCAACACTGTTCTTATGGCGTCTATGAGGATTACAGTGAATTTTGAAACTGTGAAAGAAGATCCCTCAAATGATGGGGACCTGAAGGGAAGTAAAACCATGGAGAAAAACCAGGAAAAAGAGGAGGTCCAAGTGGAAGAAGGGGAGATCCAGGAAGTAGGAAAAGGGATTGTTGTAGTGGAAGGAAATGAAGACCCTAATGGTGATGATGAGGATAAACAAAAGGAAGGGAGATTAGAAACTAAAACTCTAGTAGTGGAAGAGGAAACAGTAGAGCAGGAAATCCAACAGGAAATGATTTTGAGTCAAGAAATCTTTGACTATTCGGAGAAGACTCCTAAAGGGGATAGAAAATCTAATGACATTGAAACACCTAACTAGGCGGACTCAATGGAGATCAGTCATATCCTTGCCGGGGAACATAGTGACTTGGAAGATGGGAAGGAGATTCATGGAGAAAAAAAAGGGAAGAAAGAAAAAGAGTTACCAAGCAGAACGGTAGAAACAAGAAGCAACAAAAATGGGGATGTAGGAGCTATTTTATCCTCGCCAAGGAGGCCGTCAAACCAGAATGTGAGAGCTAAGGAGACCAAGAAAAACATAGCAGATGAAAGCTAGTGGATCCTGGAAGTCGGATCCTTTGTTAAGGTATGAAGATTATTTCTTGGAATATTAGGGGAATGAATAATCCTCATAAACATGACATGTTAGGAATATGATTAGGGATAATAGACCAGACATTTTTTTGATTCAAGAAACTAAAATGCTTCAAGAAAAAGTGGAAAAGCTTAGATTTTTCAAGAATGGGACTATTTGTGGGGGTGACTCTAAAGGTGCCTCTGGGGGTATTGCTAGTATCTGGAACAAAGAC
This sequence comes from Thuja plicata, assembly GCA_018584345.1. Lineage (NCBI taxonomy): Eukaryota > Viridiplantae > Streptophyta > Pinopsida > Cupressales > Cupressaceae > Thuja > Thuja plicata. Next base: position 9,972,922 of record MU225256.1, on the reverse strand, counting down.
ATTATAAAAGGAGATGTTATTTATCAAGGTGATAATGTGGCTTGTATCAGGTTTAGGCATATTAAGGATAATACTTCTTGGGTTTTGACTAATATTTATGCTCCAAATAATAAAAAAGGTAGAGAGGTCTTTTGGAGCCAGCTGTCCTCTTTGAGAAATGCCTTCTATAATGAAGAGTGGATTGTTATGGGAAATTTTAATACTCCCTTAAAAGAAAATGAAAAAAAAGGAGGATGCCAATCTAATTTGGAAAGCAGGATGGATCTTATGAATTTTGTTGATGACCATTCTCTTCATGATATTGAGTTACAGGGAATTGATTATACATGGATGAATAGAAGAAGTGGTCAAGGTCTTATTCAGGTTAGGCTTGACAGGGCTCTCATCACTAATGAATGGTTCATGCATTATTTTTTCTCTTTATCGGCTCATATAAGGGTGGGATCAGATCATAATCCCATAAATTTTTTGGTGGACCCTATTGACAAGAGAAGAAATTTTCCTTTCAGATTTGAGAGAATGTGGACTTTGCATCCACAACTTGAACAAAAACTGGAATATTGGTGGAGGATAAATATCAAGGGAACAACTATGTTCATTTTGTCTAAAAAACTTAAAAATGTCAAGGATAATATTAAAGCCTAGAATAAAGAGACTTTTGGAAACATTTTTTCAAATAAGGCTACTGTCAATATGGAGGTTAAGGAAATTCAAGAGAGCATCCAAAAGGATGGTTATGTTAATTTTATAAGAGAACAAGAGAATGAAAAGCTTGTTGAAATGCATGACATTATTGCGAAAGAAGAAACCTTTTAGAGACAAAGATTGAGAAAAATCTTTTTGAAGGAGGGAGACAGAAAAAATAAATAATTCTTTATGACAACTCTTAAGCACATAATGGAAAATAGGATCTCTAAGCTTAACATTAGTGGTAATATTTCTAATGATGAGGAGGCTATTAGATTGGAGGCTAAAAGTTTTTTCCAAAATCTGCTGCAAAAAGACAAAGATTTAGACAGTGTTGAACAAAGGGAGTTTTTAAAGTGCATCCCCCACATCCTCAATGAGAATCATAATGCGGGGCTTAATGCTATCCCCTCTAATTCTGAAATTAGGAAGTTTGTCTTCTCTTTTGAGGGAGAGAAATCCCCTTTTTTTGATGGGTTTCCTATGTTCTTTTTTCAATTATTCTGGAACATAATTAAAAAAGATGTAAATAATGCTATCAAAGAGATTTTTGGCACTAGAAAACTTCTTAAGGAATTGAACGGTACTTTTATAGCTCTTATCCCTAAGAAACAGGGAGCTGATAAGATGGACCAATTTAGACCGATCAGTCTGTGCAACTCTGTCTATAAGATTATCTCTAAGGTCATGACTTCTAGGATTCTAGCGATTCTCCCTTCCTTGATATCTTTGCAACAAAATGGGTTTGTGCCTGGGAGACAAATCATGGACTCCATCATCACTATTCATGAAAATGTTCATTCTCTTATGATGTCTAGAAAGGAGGGTTTTATTCTCAAACTGAACATGTCTAAAGCATACAACAGAGTGGACTGGGAGTTTCTTGTGCAAGTTCTAAAGGCCTTTGGATTTAATAAAAAGTGTACTAATCTCATTTTTCAGCTCATTTCTTCACCTACCTTTTCAGTTTTGGTCAATGGGGCTCCTACTGCATTCTTCAAGTCATCTAGAGGGTTAAGATAGGGGGATCCCCTTTCTCCTGTCCTTTTCATCCTTACGGCTGAATGCCTTGGTAGTTATATGGAGAACCAAGTGAGGATAGGAGATATTAAAGGTTTGCATCCTTCTTTTTCTAATCAAGTTTGTTCTCATAAGTAGTTTGTTGATGATTCGGTGATTATGGGAGAGGCTTCAGTTAAAAATGCTAGAAATATTAAGAAAGCTTTGAACAATTATGGGACAACCTTTGGCCAAACTATCAACTGGGGTAAGAGTTTTGTTTATCTCTTCAATGTCCCAGAAAGAAGAAAGATGAGGATCTTGAGGATTTTGGGATGTGATCTGGGGACTATTCCTGGAGTTTACCTTGGTTTTCCTTTATGTTTAGAACCTCCTGATACTTTTTGGAGTTCCTTAGTGGATAAATTTCAGAGTAAACTTGCTGGATGGAAAGGGTTATTGCTCAGTCAAGTGGGTAAGCTATAGGTTCTCAGAGCTACTCTCTAGGGGCTCCCTCTTTATGCTTTGAGCATTTTTAAAATTCCCAAAAAAATTTCTGAAGCCATTGAAAAGATTAAAAAAAATAATTTTTGGATTGGGATGGAGAAAAGAAAAGGATAGCACTTATAGCCTGGGAGAAAGTCTGCAGACCGATAAAAAAAGGTAGTTTAGGGTTAAGAAGAATTAAAATCTTGAATGTACACCTCCTAGATAAAATTATATGGAGATATTACAATTTGAAAGGAGAGTGGACATTAATATGGGACAATAAATATAATAAGGAATGACCTAATCTTGATGCCTTCCTGAAAGAGGACAAGCAGGGGGGAGGGTCTTTTATATGGAAAAATGTTATGAAAAATAAAGACAACATGAAAAAGGAGTCAAATGGAAAGTGGGAGATGGGAGAAAGGTCCTTTTTTGGGAAGATGAGTGGATTCTTCACACCCCTCTTAGGGAGTGTCCTGATTGGGGGATGTTTGAGAATCAATGCAATATTATTTTTGGTGGGAAAGTGGAAGACTATTGGGACAGAGATCACTAGAAGGATTTATCTATCATTGATAATAAGCTAGGCCATCTTAACAAAATTCTCAATTCCTTTACTCTGATCGAGGAAGACGATAGGATTATTTGGAAATATAGTTCTCATGGTAATCTTACTATTTCCTCTTTGTAATTGATGGAGTTCGAGAACCTAAATGAGCCCCTGTGGGTGAAAGTCTGGATTAAGGATCTTATCCCAAAAATTAATGTATTTTTTTGGATTATGATACAAAATAAAAATTTGACTATTGATAATCTTAAAAAAAGAGGTATGACTTTAGTGAAAAGGTGTTGCCTTTGTAAGAAAGAGGAGGAAAGTGTGGACCATATCTTCATTCACTATCCCTATGTCAGAAGGATTTGGGATTATTTTCTCCATATTATTAATACAAAGTGGGTTTTTCCTGAAGATTTATAGAGTCTTATTAACTTTTAGAACTATCCTTCAAAGAATGATACTGTTATCAAGGTTTGGAATTTTGTTCTTCCTCATGTTTTTTGGGGGTTTGGAGAGAAAGAAATGATAGAGTATTCAGGGATAGAATAACAAGTGAGAAGGATGTTTTCTTTAAAACTAAGAGAGCCATTAAAGAAAATCTATTACTTCAGGACAAAGTTATAGAACCCTTACATGAGAATGATATCCTCTTTCTCAACAATTGGAAAATCAAAGGGAACTTCAAGAAACAGGATAACAAAGCTAAGAGATAGGATGCTAGATGGGATTGCCCCCCTAAGGGCTGGCAGAAAATAAACTTCGATGGTGCCTCTAAGGGAAATCCGGGGGTTGCAGGATGTGGCATTGTCATTAGAGATGAAAATGGAGTCTGTAAAGGAATGAAAGCTATCCCTATTGGTAATCAAACAAACCATCAGGTTGAAGCCTGTGCTACTCTTTAGGGTCTTATTTTAGCTAAAGAGATAGGCTGTACTAAAGTGTGGTTAGAGGGAGATTCTCTCAACATTATTAAATGTTTGAAAAATGATACTCCTGCTTCTTGGACTATCTATAATACCATTCAAAAAGCTAAAGATATTATTAGATCCTTTGAGAATTGTGTTATCACACATAACTTCCAGGAGACAAATGGCGTGGTTGACTGGGAAGCCAACATAGCTTGTAAGAGTGACATGGTGCTGTAGTGGAATGATGGAAATGATGTGCCTATTCAAGCTAAATTATTGCTTGATAGTGATCGGTCGAGGAGTCATCAACAAAGTAATCATAAATGGTAAGTATCATTATGTTCATTTATGCAGAGGTGATGTGTCTTAATTACCTATGGAGGTGGAGGTACCCAATGGTGATTGCGAGTGGGATTTGGCACACTTTCTGGGTCTTTTTGGCTTTGCAGAAAAAGAGGTGTGCTATTCATTTTGGCATTACCATAAATCATCAGAGAAAAAATAGATTCAACCAGAAGGAAAAAATGGGTGGAAATAAGAAAAGGGTCAAGCCTGTTAACTGTAACAAATGGAGAAAAAACCAAAGAGTCTGGAAGATTTTGAAAGATGGTGGGTTGACTGTGTATCTAGAAAGACTCCATGGTCATAACCCTTTTATCACGAGGATATTTACGAAAACTTGGAAAGAGGGCAAAATTTTGGTGGGTGATCAGTATATGGAGATTATGGAGGAGATCATTGCAGAAGCTACTAGTATGGTTATGGATGGTATTAAGTTCTATAGAGATAGAGCGATTTTGGATAAAGCATGGGAGACTTTTTTAGAAACTAAGAAAGAAAAGGCCAGACTTGTCAAAGTTGATGCATCCTAGCACAATCTGAAGCGCATTTCTAGACCCTGGAGGTATGTTCTTTATGTGATTATCAGTTATGTCACACTTGATGGTAGGTTTAAGAGAGAGTATGGTCACCATTTTATGTTACTAAATCATTTTAGACATCAGTTTAAAGTCAGTCTTCCCTATTATCTTCTTAGCTCATTAGATGCTGCCATCACTACCTTGCAGAAAGATCTGAAGGGGGATCATGCTTCCCACCAGGGTTTTATGTTTCTTATCTACGAGGTGTTGAAAACCAAAAAAGTGGAAAGGCCTTTGGGGAAGAAGATTCTAAAGGATGAGGAAGAAATGGAGGGGGATGAGAACAACACTATGTATGAAGAAGAAACTGAAGATAGTGAACAGGATTTGAAGGGTTATAAAACCCCTAAAATGAATAAAAGGGCACATCTGAAAAGAAAACCCAGAAGAAGCCCTTCTTTGAAGAATCTGAAATGGATAAGGACACTAATGATGATGTGTTGGAGGGGATTAAAAATAAAAAAGGGAAAAAAATAGATTAAGAAGAAGATTCAAGAGGAAGAAACAGAAACAGAGAATGAGTCTGAGGAAGTGAAGGAGGAGAATAAGAATTCAAAGAAAAGGAAACTTGGGGAAGGAAAGGAGAAAGGAAAGAGAAATTGAAAGAACAAGTACTCCAGCAAGAGGCGAATTGACTTGACTTCAAACGAGGAAGATGTGATTGAAAAAATAGAGGAGAACCATGAGGAGGATGACAAAGGCGAAAATAAGGAGGAAATAGGTGATAATAAAGAGGAAAAAAGCCCTAGGGATGATAATAAAAAGTAGGAGGAAGATATTGTGAAGGGTAATAAGGAAACCCGAATAGAGAAAGAGTCTAGGCATGAAGATTGTGGTTACCATGACAATGTGGATATGGGGGAGTATCAAAAGCTAGTGGATGCTAAAGAGTGCATTGCGGGTTTTATAGGTATGGTGAGCAATCTGATTGATGATAATACTAACCTAAAAAAACAAGTTGAAATTATGAGGGCTGAGATCAACATTTTAAATAGCATGGGAATTGGGGAAAAAATTGTGTCTGTTTGTCTGGAAGAAATGAAAGATGATGTTGATAACTCGGAAGCCCATGTGGATTTTGTTAATAAAGTGGGGACTATGGAGAGACAAATCAAGGAAATCAAAGAAAAGGAAGAGGAGGATGACAGTGAAATGCAGATTAAGAACCTGAAAATCAAGGTGGAAAGGTTGGAGGGAACGGTGAAGAAAATTGGGGAGCAATGTTTGATGAGTTTAAAAGCTTATACTGGCCATGCATAAATCCTGATGGACAAGCTTGACCAATAAAACAAGGAGAAAGATAGAAGAGAGATGAAGGAGGTTGCTGGCCTTGGTACCCATACAAGAGCAAGCACTAAGAAGACTAGTCCAAAGGCGGACAAGGAATTAGAAGATTTTAAGATTTCGGTTAGTAATATGCAGGTTATGCTGATCGAGGCCCAGGAACTAGTACAAGGCATGTAGCTTTTTGCTGTCTTTTTTGGTTTTTAGTTGTCTCTGTCTTTATTGTTATTCTCTGTGGGACTTTTTTGTTTGTATGTTTGTTGGTTGTGTCCTTTCCTTCTGGGTGCCTTTGCATAGATGTTGTTGTTCTTCGTTGAATATTTGTAATAACTCTTTTTAGGGTTCAAGTCCTTGTAAAACTTGTTGAACTCTTTTATTTTGTAAAGTTTTTGGGTCCTTGTAAAACCTATTTTTACTTAATCAGAACATGTTCTGCAATATTTAATTGACAATGATGTTATCACAGTTGAAGGATTAAAAAATAATGAGGACCACATTGCCTTCAAAACACCATTACCAAATTATAATAAAGGTGGATCCTCTGATTCTAAAGGATCTATATATTCCCATGACAATGTGATTAGCATGCTTGAAGCATATGATCAGTCCATCAATGTCATTCTCACCAAATAAAAACAAGAACACGAATCATCTAATGTTGTCAAAAAGGGTCAAGCGAGAGTCACTTTGAAATGAGCATCATCAAAGTAGCCTACACCATCCAAACCAACATCATCCAAGAAATTAACATCACCATCTCTAAATTATATCCTGGTTGATCAATTGCAATAAACTCCATCTCAAATATCAATTCTTGGGTTGCTTAAGATTTCAAATTCTCATAAGGAAATCCTTGAACGAGCCTTTGTATAAATAAATGTCCCAAATGTTTTAGATGTTGATCGATTCCAAGCCATTGTGGGAAACCTAACAATTCTACATTACATATCCTTTTCACAGGAAGATGACCAATCTCTAAATCACATGCATAACTTTCCATTTCATATAGAGGTTCTCATCCACAAACACCGAGTCAAGCATGTATTGATAGATGGAGGGGTTTGCTTAAACATTTGTACATTGAACCTTATTACGACATTAGGATTTTATGAACCAACTATGGATCCAAAGAGAAAAATCACAATAAAGGCATATGATGATGAAGAGAGATCTTCCAAAAGTCTAGTGGTCCTTCCCATCAGATTTGGACCCATAGAAAAAGATGTAATATATGAAGTTCTTGATTTGAAATTATCCTATTATATTCTCTTAGGAATGCCATGGTTTCACAACATGCAAGCGATGGCTTCTATAATTCATCAATGTATTAAATTTCCCTACAATGGAGAAGAAATCACTATTTCAGTAGATATTTATTTCCTATTTTGTAACAACATCAAACAAACAAGCGAAAACTTTGTTTCACATAATAGAGAGGTTGCTAACGAACAAAAACTAGAATCTTATATGTCTTCTACATTTATGGAATTTGAAAAGAATCTAAATTTGAAAGATAATGAGATGGGAGAATACCAATTTGATCAATTATCTTCTATAACATCCTTACCCACTTAACCAAGAAGAAATGGGAAACCATCATCATCAACATCTTCAATTTCTAAGCCATTAGCGATCTATGATGGAAAATTTGTGAGGGATGGAACACTATCAGAGGAAAATGAATATAAGGATGTCCTAAGCTATTTGTATAAAGATGAGGATGAATCACATAAAGAAATAAAACATATAAAAATACCCACTCAAAAATATGAAAGAGGTTTTCACATCATGCAACAAATGGGCTATGAGGGACAAGGACCTCTCGGAAAGAAGAAAGAAGGTATCATTGAACCAATACAAATGACTCCTAGAAATTTGAAAGATAGAATCAGGTTAGGCTATAAAGAAGAAGAATTAATTCATGTCCTTTATGATGGTCCTATATTTGATCAAGACGATGAAGAAGAAATGACACCAAGATCATTTGAGGGGCTCCTTTGTCTACAAGAGACAAAAACCAAAAATCAAGAAGAACCAACCATGCAACAACAACCATCTCAAGAACATGAACCTCAATCATATGGAATTTTTTTTGATACATAATGAAAGGATTGCATGCCTTCTCTCTGAAGGTATACTAAAATTTCAAGAAGGAAGTGACTCAGAATCTTATGATTATGAGTGGGAGGATAAATCTGTAGCTACAAAAGACATTGAGATAGATGCGATTCATAAATATGCATTTATATTCAAAGAGGGAAAAAGATCGAGTCAAAGACCTTTCAAATTTGGTTCATATAATATCGGTGACGAATCTAGTGAGGATTGTTTGAATCTTAACGGTATAAATGATCTTTTGGAAGGTAACATTATAGAGCTTGTTGGTTCGGTCGAAATCTATGTTAACACGATCATGACCTTTGAAGAGTCTAAACTGTATCCTAATGATTACTTACCATTAGTATACCCCAAACTTATTGATTGGACCCAAATCAAACTCATTGAGTTGCAAACATTTTCCAATGAATATTCCATCACCTATTAACTTAATGCTATTAAAACCACAATGACTTCCACCAGTGAAACTAGTGTAGGGATGATAGTAGAAGATGTCAATTTTCTTAGTCACAAAAAGAAAAAGAAAAAGAATAAAAGATCTGATGGTAAAAACCACATCATGACAGTATCAGGTTAGAAAAAAGTAAAAACAAAGGACATATCCAACGGTGAAACCCTCTCTGAGGAACCCAAGGATGAGAAACTTGACATCATTCTAAAACACTTTAAAGAAAGACCATTAATTCTTATTGAGCCTACACAACCAGTCAATATTGGAACATAAGAAATACCTCAGATAAATCAATTGGATCAGTCATTGTTAGAAGAAGAGAAACAAGAATTCACCCAATTCTTCAAGGATAAACACATAAATTTTACATGCTCTTATTACGATATGCCAAGAATAGATACTGAATTGATCATGAATCATTTATCAATAACACCTGGGGTGAAACCTGTCAAGAAAAAGTTAAGAAAAATGCATCCACATATTGCACTGTTGGTAAAGGTTGAGTTAGAAAAGTTACTAAAAGCTGGCTTCAACAAAGCTATTGCTTATGCTGATTGGATCTCCAACATAGTACCAGTATCAAAACCTGACAAATCTATTAGAGTTTGCATGCATTTTAGAGATCTTAATAAAGCATTTCCTAAAGACTATTTTCCTTTACGATTGTCCTAGAGAACATGTTCTAAAGACGATAGTAGAATTGATAATAGGCTACAAAATTCTATTGCTCAAGGATGATTTTTTAGGATACAATCAAATCAATATAGCGCGAGAAGATCAAGATAGAACAAAATTTACTTGTTCATGGGGGACCATTTGTTGGAATGTCATGCAATTTAGGCTTAAGAAAGCTGATGCTACCTATCAGAGAGTGATGACAACAATCTTCCACGATATGATGCATAAAAACAAGGAAGATTATGTGGATGACACCATGGGAAAATCAATTAATATAAAATATCACTTGAAGGATCAAAGAAAAATCTTTGACAGAATGGACCATTTTAGGCTAAGATTAAATCCCAAGAAATGTTCTTTTGGAGTGACATCTGGGAAACTCCTAGGCTATATTATTTTGGAAAAGGGAATCAAAGTGGATCAAGATAAAGTGGAAGAAATCATAGAAATGCAACCACCAAATAAAATAAGTCAGCTAAGGTCTCTCCATGTAAAGTTACAATCAATCAAAAGATTCATATTACAATTGGCAGATAAATCACAACAATTCATGAAGCTACTACATAAAGGTGTTACCTTCCAGTAGAATGAAATATGTGAACAATCCTTCAATAAAGTAAAGTAATATTTGGCGAATCCTCCTATCCTCTTGATGTCTCCTATTTAGGGTAAACCATTGTTACTCTATATCACAACAACTAAAACATCATCAGGAGCACTACTAGCACAAAAAGATGAAATCAGAAAGGAAAGAGCCATATACTACATCAGTAAAACATTGGTAGCCTATGTGCTCTACTATACAACTATAGAAAAAGCATGCCTGGAAGTAGTCTTTGCATCAAAGAAGTCAAGAAACTACATGCTTTCTCACTCAGTTACACTCGTTGCTAAAATTGATTAACTCAAATACATTTTAAGCAAAGAAACACTAACAGGTCGATTAGAAAAATGGACAATGATACTGAGAAAGTTTGATATTAATTATGTGGATTGGAAAGCTATCAAAGGAAAAGTTATTGCTGATGAATTGGCTGAAGCACCTTTGCAGGATGAAAGACCACTATGTATTGAATTCCCTAATGAAGCCATACTCCATATGGCTGAATATCCATGGAAAATATATTTTGATAGCTCATTCACACAACAAGGATCCATAGTAGGAGTAATATCCATTACATTGCAATGCTACATCATTCGTAAATAATACAACCTAATGTTTCTATGCACCAACAATATAGCAGAATATGAAGCCTTGGTTAATGGTTTACAAATGGCCTTAGAATAAAAAATCATTGAGTTGCATATATATGGTGACTCAAAACTGATAGTCAATCAAATCAATGACGAGTATCAAATGAAAGATGATAAATTAGAGCCATACAAGAAAATGGTAGTGATCTCAAAAAGTACTTTCTATACATTACCTTTGAGCAAAATCCTAGAGAAAATACCAAAGAAAATGACACAATAGAAACTTTGGCGTCTTTTCTACAGTTGTTAGACCAACAAATCCGCTACGAGTTCCTAGTGGAAGAGTTACCGTATCCATCTTCTGATTGTCCTGATTCTAGCCTCATTTTCCAAATAGTAGGACATGATTCCTTCCGATAAGGAAAAATATATACATACCTTAAATACAATACCCTTCTAGAGGATTTATCCAAAAACAAAAAATGAAACCTTATCTGTCAAGCCTCGCGTTACCTTATCATAGTTGACAACTTATATCGACGAGGTATTGATGGTACTTTAGTAAGATGTTTAGAATGAGAAGAATCAAACAATGCCTTACATGAAGTCCATAAAGGTATATGTGGATCGCATTTGAATGGTCTCTCTCTTTCTAAGAAACTTTTGAGAATCAAATACTATTGACCACCAATGGAGAAAGATTCTATTTTTTTTGTAAAGCAATGAAAGAAATGCCAAATCCATGGAAACCTCATCCATGCACCAGCGATATATTTTTTCCTTTCATCATGCATTGGCCCTTTTTTCAATGGGAATTTGATTTAATTGGTCAGATCTATCCCTCATCTTCAAACAGACATAAGTTTATTATAACTTCTACATACTATTTTACAAAGTGGGTCGAAGTTATCTCTTAGATCACTGGTACTGGCAAACAAATTTTAATGTTCATTTTGAACTACATAATATGAGATATGGTATTCATTCTTCCATACTAACAGACAATGGAAAGAAATTTAAGAACAAGCATTAGAACACTAATAGGAGCCACTCCATTTTCTCTTATTTAAGGATCAAAAGCTATTTTGTCTATCAAAGTTGAGTTACCATCATTAAGAGTATCTCTAAGAGGATTGGTCTCTGATGAAGAATATAGAATCTACCGCTTGCAAGAACTGGAATTAATAGAAGAACGTCAACAAGAGGCCTTTGATCACCTTCGAGTCTATCAAAAGAGAATGGCTAGAGGGTATAATTGTAAAGTTTGACATGATAGAGAATTCCAAGAGGGTATAATCGTAAAGTCTGACATAGAGGGTATATACACAACTTACACCAACATAAAAAATGATCTTCAAATACTTTCCCGTGAAAGCACCACGTGCCAAAGTGATAATATCGATGAATAAAAAATTTCATCATGACCGCGTTAGGTCAAGAGAAGATCTAGAAGTTATACCTCCAAAGTAGTCAAACATGTTTTGACTTCTCAAATGCGCGCACCACCTCGAATCCATCTTAAATGATTGCAACGATCACATAAATGTCAAAACATTAAATCCACAAACTCTATTCCATGTCATCATATCATTAGAAATCATCGCACATACTAAACCGCTCATCGATCTATGATTTACCAATCGATACTCAAGAACTCTTGAGTTCTACCTATCTTAATGTTTGTGACAACAAAAACTCTTTCATTGATCAACCAAATGAGTTGTGGTTGGAATCACACCGAAATCTAAACATGTTGATGTTGTATTTGTGATTGCTCCTCATAATTCCACTTCTATCATGATCTCCACCAAAGTGATGTTCTCACTATCTACCGATCTTCAGGACTTAGCCAATTTTCTACATTACCTCTTAATAATTGTGTCTTTACTTCACTTGTTTTATTTCATGATTGTACTGATTTAGTTTACATCAATGAAAACCAAATAAGTGACTCCTTATGACTACACCTTAAAATCCATCAGAATACCAACCCCTCTATGCTTATCTCTCAGATGTGTGAACACACATAATTCTATGTAAACATTATCCACTACGATCTAGTCCATTTTATGTTCTAAGACAAGTTTGTAGTCACAAGGATATCATTATGGTTCTAGACTAATCCCACCCAAATTTTATTTTAAAATTTAAAAATGATCAATTCACAAATTTACCTTTATGAATGAAGGCTAATTAAATATAAGGATATGTGATCTTTTACAAGTATTATTAAATTAACATTAGAATCATCTAATGTCTCACAAATGTTTTATTTTAAACTTTTTGCATGGGATGCCATGCTTACTTTGTAAGCTTTGATGAATAATCCAGACCTTACATATGTGGGTGTTAAATTTCCATGGAATAAATGAATGACACCATAACTCGTGGTTTCCTTAGTTTCCTTCTAGCATCCATCTTAGAACAGGGTTCTATATTGTGTTATATTTAGAAATCACTCATCATTTATGTCAAATACACTTCGATCCACTTTCAAATTTCAAAAGTTAGAAACAATTAGCATCACATTAATTAATTCACGAATACGATCTCTTAAGAGGGGCTCAATAAAATAATTATTTTTTATTTCCTTGCATAAAATAATGCCTACTAGTGTAAATCAATAACAAACTTTTTGAAATCAAATCAACACTTTGAGGAGCACAAATAACCAAATATTGTAAGGTGTAGATTCATTTTCAAAAACTTGAAATGCATGTAAGTCATCCTATGTAAGACATATTTAAGCAATTTTATAATAAATCAACAAGTATTTTATATATTCAATTTATTTTAAATGTTAAATTAAAACTTGTTACATTTATTGAAGGTAGTTTAGCCATTTTTTTCTTCTTAATGTTGTTTCTTATTAAAATATATATAGTGTAGTTTCCAATCAACAACAACAAATTATGATAATGATAGTTTGGCCCAATTTAAACTTCATGGAGGTTTTAACCGAGCCGAACTACCCACACCATAGGACCAAGTTTGTCTCATAATTATGAAAATTTTCACCTTAGAGGGTAGGTTTAAATTCTGCTATTATTACCATTTACCTTTGCACAACCATTTCCATAACCATGCTTTGATTTACATTTGTATAATTTTCATCTTGTCTTGTGTCCTCTTAAGAAAATTGTAGTGACTGGAGTCTCACGTTCTAATTCTCCCCTCACGACGACTATTCTTGAGTCCCCATCTGGCTCTAGCAAGAAGAAAGGTCTTCTCATGCTTGGTGCCACTAAAACTCTCCTCCAACATGGCACCCCTGTCACGCCCATACACGACATGGTAGTTGAAGGCCTTTCTTACGTAAAGCAGTATGTCGACACCTCCACCTTGGGCAGATAAAGGAAACTTAAGAAGCACACCCCTTGGCTAAAAGAAGACCCACATTACCATTCAGGAAATTGACAGTGATGAGGAAGCGAATATGGGTGAAGAAGATAGTAAAAGTGGGAGTTCCCACCCTGAGCGCTCATATAGATTGGTAGGGCGCTTGGTCAACAAAGAGAAAGGGAAGAAACTGGTTGATTATGAAGAGGAGTTGGAGGAGGGTGATGTTCTTGATGGTGATGACATGGGAAAGGAAGAAAGCTCAGCTAAGTCCACCAACACCAATTCTATCCACATATTTGATAGTGCCAAAACTGAACTGCTGGACCTAGCTCGGGAGGCCTGCAGGAGGAAGAAGAGATTCACTAAGGGTAGTGCTAGTACTCATACTGATTACAAGACAACAATGGTGGATATGAAGGCCCTAAAGGAGAAAGTGTTGGAGATGGAGAAAAATATGGTTAGTATCTCTCATTTCAGCTTGCGTGTGATGCACTGCTCGACCACCTCTATATGCTTGATGCAAAAGAAAATGTTGGAAAATGATGTTGAAAAAGAAGGGAACTATAAGGGTCTTTTTAAGTTCCTTACAAATGACTGGATCAATGTGCTCACTTAGCCTCTAAGTGGCTGGTACTTGGTCTTTTGGTTTTGTTTTACATTGCTAAGACTTTTAGTTGTATTACTTATATCTATAATTTGTTTCGATGTTATAATAATTAGACACGCTTTGTCTAGTTCTTGTGGTGATTTAGTGAGATAATTATTGTAGTTAGCTATATTTTTAGAATATTGTTATTGCAATTGATTTTTTTTGGAACATAAAAAATGTAAGGGAGCATATATGTAGGTAGGATAGTACGAAGGACAATACAATTCCAACATGAAACAAGTTAATGAATATTATATTTTATTTGTAAATTTTTTAATTTATAGATTTAATGACATTAGAAATGTCATTCAAGGAGACAAAATAATCAAAATTCATTTACATTTTAATTTATCTTGCCATCAAACAATAGAAAAGGAGTATAATGATATATATAATAGTGATAATGTCATTCAAGCTAAAAAGGAAAGATAAATCAAATTTTTACAATTATTTAAAATAAAATTTAATTATAAACCACATGATTCTTGCTTAATTTTTTAATTCTATATGATATAAGACATTGTAAAAAAACTTTATTTTAGCATTCTCCTCTCTAAAGATGTTGAACTTGTGCTCTTGAAAGAGAGGTCACAAGAAGGCTTGGAAGATCACCCCTTCCTGTCATATGATTATTTTATGACAGTATGGTGAATAATTTAATAAATTCTTTTAAATTTAAATATTTTATCAATACTATAATTAGTGATACATATATTAAATATTATATATAATTGAAACTAACTATTTTTTAACAAAAGTTATAATTAAAAAAAAAACTCTCAAAAGTACTTGTACTCTAGTAAGCACAACCTGCAATAACTTCATCATATGAGGATCAATTTCGTTCAAACAATCAATGAGAGATTGAACATAATTGTATAAATAATGAAGTAGATACTTAAGTCCCCAATTCACTATGTGCATGAATTTCTTATAATATAAAAACACATATATTGCAAATGAGCAAATTTCTAAAATTCATATATTTTAAATTAATATGAAAATAGAAACATATATATAGTAAAATAACATATATTTATCACATATTATAAAATAACATATATTTATATTATTAAATAAAACACTACATTGCCTATAACAAATTCACAAGTTCAAATCTCATAAAGAGTAAGATATGTATTGTCACCATATATAGAACCAAAGACCCAAAAACATATAGCTGGAAATTGGAATTATGAACTATTAAAACTCATTTCTTTTTTTTTTCAACAATAAACACTAACAACACATTATTATCTAAAATTACTTCATTCTTTTAATAAAACAATAATAACAACCACAATTCAACGAATAATTTATACAAAATAAACACTATCATCCACTTCAATCTCAACAATCTAAATTAGAATTATGAACTATTAAAACTCATTTTCTTTTTTTCAACAACAAACACTAACAACACATTATTATCTAATATTACTTCATTCTTTTAATAAAAAAATAATAACAACCACAATTCAACCAACAATTTATACAAAATAAATACTATCCTCCACTTCAATCTCAATCAAGAGAAACATTAAAACTCTCATAAAAGTAGAGAGTCTTGCCTACCATAAAACCCTCCAATTTCTGGACATTGTAAAAGTCCTGAAGGTCAATAGTTAGTCCATTAATTGATAATTAGACTCTGAATATTTGAAATTATCACACTAGATGGATAAGGATGTAAGAGCACCCAAAATCAATCTATATTATCATATATCAGCTACCTTGCTGAAATAATTTATAATGGCGATGACTTCACTTCCTTTGAAATTTGATGGGCATCGAGTCCACTTTAATACACTGCACCCAAATCCTCAATTCAAACATTCCCGTTCACAATTGCGTGTTCGATGTTCAGGTAAGAATTATGGAATTCATGCCTTCTTTTGTTATTCAGATAAATTTAACAGTGTGTCAATACCAAGTGTTTTGCCTGCATTTTTCCCTTCAATTTGTATATTCGAATTATGCTCGCCCACCCAGAAGACATTGTGTTCTTAAAGTCCTCAGTCGACTAATTGGATTAATTCTTATGTTAAAGATGATGGGGCATTGATGTCATTCTTACCCATAAATTTGTTTGGGTTTCAGTGAATGCCAAATTTTATTTGGGGCTTGTGAGGATTAGGGCTCCAATTTAAAATTAAACCATGCTTCTGAATATGTCAAGAAATTCTTTGGAGGAAATAATCGTGGTTGTGAGAAGTTGAGTTATCTTGTTGAGCCAGAGATTACACCTACTACCAGTAGGAATCTCCGCAGACCCAATAAAGTAAAAGTCAATAGTTCCATCTTTCTGCGCCTCGCTAGAAATTTTGTTCTACCTAATATAATTATAGAAAACGTCTGCAATGTAAAATGGGCTATGGCCTGTGATATATGATGACATAAAATAGTTTTTTCCCTTGTGTGATATGCAAAATAGCCTGAAAATTCATCCTGTGAATTGTTGTCTCTGTCAGGAAATGTGGGATATTTTATCTACCACGTTAAGAGAATGCGGCTTATGATTCTTTTGAAGTGATGTTCTAACCTGAATTAACATCTTAGATACAGACAATTCCGGATCAAGTAACCATGGTGAATCTTGTTATGTTTTAATTCGTCAACAACCTTTTGCAGTCAATACTTCTCACAACTTGCAAAGGCAATGCAGAAAATATTGGATCAGGTAGTATATAAGGAGTCCATGGAGACATGGGAGGTAACCTGCAATTTACTAATAACTTTACAAAAGAGCTCTCAGGTTCAAATCGGGTTCTATAAAAAGAGGCAGAGTGCCTAACATGTGACATAAAAACCCTACAATTTTAGTTTTGTTGGGATAGTTCACCACATGAATTGGTAAGCAGAATTTTCTTGACTTTCCTATTAGGTGAAGTCAATAATAATAATAAAAGTTAATTACAGCTCTTTGGTTTATGGAATGACCAGTAACTATCTGGAGGTTCGAGGAGGGGAGGTTCGAGGAGGGAAAGAGGCAATTAACAATAAATTGTCAACAACTTTGTAATTGATTTCTTCCAAGGATCAGATTAAGTAATAGGGACACTCAAAAGGTACAACTAGCACATTGTTTTTTAAATGTCTTATCTGTAGAAAACTAAATAAATAAACAGAAGGCACTGAAATCCAAGTGTTAAGAGTCTCTAGCAAAGTGGTGGAGTTCTACATCACAAACTAGAGACCACAGATTCGATCAGAATTCAGAATCTTGCACCCATCCACAAGTTAAAAAAATCATAAAATATGCTTTCAACTAGCACAAGGACCCAAAATTAGAGTGAAGTCTTTGTTCGTCCCAGAAAAGGTTCTATTTAAAGAATCAAGTGAAAGGGGATCATAAAATACTTTAAATAAAATCCCCCAAAAAGATGCTTCAAGTTTCAAAAAACAGTAGTTATTGACCGAAGATGTAAAAAAAGAAGGAAAAAGAACTGAAAAAACATTGATAAAAGCAGAAATAGAGGAAAACAGAAGCTTATCAATATTGAAGAAACAGATCATCCTTCAATTTTCGTAGCAGCTATAGGATTAATAGGCACGTTTAAACCATACAGATCAATAATTGTGAACACTAAACATTTGGAAATACTGAAAATACACATGAGCTTGCTTGTAAGTTGCAATCAACCTTAATGTAGAAATTTATCTTGTATTAAGGTAAGAGTTCAATAACATTGATAATACAGGAATGGTAGAATTCTCGGGAATGGCCCGGTAAACTTTTGGAGAAATCATTACGAGAGTCAACTTTTGTAAGATGACTCACACTTATTCAGGGAAGATCATGGAATTCCATTTATGCTCAATATCCCTCAGTAGCTGCATACACAATTGATGCGATATCTAAAATCACAACAAAATCTTTCATAAAAAAGTGCACGCTACATTAGCATTAGGAACATGCCTCGGAAAACTACCATTGGCCAGTTCCACATTGAGTCTCTGATTGATATTATGAAGCCATAATGTAAATCAGTGGGATTCATCTAAATTGGTTTGACTGGAGACAATTCTATAAGGTGAAGAAGGCCATTGTAACTTAAAGGTATCTTTGTTTACAAAATTGATGCATAAATTATTAAATACTCTTGTCAACTCCACATTTATCATTTTTGTAAACTTTTTTTCATCTTCTCTGGCTCTTGCAGTACTATTTCCCAACAAAAGGTATAACATGAATGAGAAAAACTTTCGTAGTGATTATATTGGCTGCTCATTTACAATCTAGGCAATTTATATTAATTGCATCTACAAAATATCAACTTTCTGAGAGGTCAATTGCAGATTTTCATGTTAAATACTTTTGGGGATCTGTCAATCTTAGTGATTGAGATCATATTTCTGGACTGCATTTCTTTTTCACTTTCTTATTTGTAATAGAGCTGGGTCCATGGTTTTACACCCACTTTAATTCAACTGGTTCCTTACATTGCATACCTTTGACAGTATTAATGGAAACCCAATCTCGGGTAGCTGTTTTACAGAGTTGAAAGAAAATAACAAAATTGAGAAAAGAGACTATCAAAATATGAGTGGTTGCATCTTTTGCTATGTCTCAACCGTTTAACTTTCTTCCTCACTTTTATATAAATGTATCATAGCTATTCTTCAGGAGGGCACATAAAGGCATAAATGATATGAATCTTTCCACACAGATCTGGCTCCTCAGGTTTTTGTAAAAACTTCTTTATAATCTTGCAATTTACATTTCTAACATGGTATCACATTTTTATCCTCTAAGTTTAAGCACTCTGATTTGATATTTGCATGCTATCATTCTTTATTTTGCCTCCGTCTATAACACATTTGGATCCATTTGGATGTGTTGTACGGGTACCCTAGGCAGAACTAAGCCATGGATCACAAGGTTTCAATCTTGTAGGCTATTTGATATTTTGTTCTTCCCTCCATTATCATACATTTAAACAAAAGAAGAAATGATAAAAAAATTAAGCAATGAAAGGGATATATGAATGGTGCTATCTCCTTGCTTATTGAAAGCTATGTTATGAGTAGGTTCAAAGATACAGAGATGGTTGTTACTGGTCAACCAAAGGTACAAAGCTAGTGCCTTATTTGGTATTCTTTGCGTGTTCAATGCAAAGATGTTAATGTTTAATATGGTTATTGAATTTACTAAATTTTAATTTGAGATTTTTGGTATAAACGTGCTGAGAAATGGCCTAATGCATTCAGGTGAAAGTCAATAGAGGCAGAAGACATTCATAGAAAGTCGGCTTGTATAGTGACCACTGATTTATATAGAAGCTGCCAATATTTCACTGCGCGGGTCTTAATGGTTCAATATCTTGGGGCCTTTAGAATGTTTGCTGCCTATCCTTTATGATCAAGGAGCAAGAACCACAAAATTCAAGCACATATGCAATATTTATTTGCACCCAATGGTGTATAGGGCATGCTTGAACACAACTTAAATTTCAAACTTCTTAAACAAACCCATGAAAGGGAAACATCCTCATAATCTTTGTAGTTGCCATGCTTACAATTGACCCGTAAGATGCTAATGAGTACCAAAGGCTAATCACTCAAATAATTTCTCATCAAAATGTTTGTAAAAAAGAGCCTAACTTGAGCAACACTTGATTAAGGCAGCCAAAGAAATATCATGTACAGATTCAATGGCTACACTGGTTGAATAGTCAACATTACAGCACTAACAAGCTTTGTCATGGAGCAGTTCAGTGATCTGTAATGGATTAAGTTAGACTCAAGGATGTTATATGAAAGACATCAAATCTTCAAGATTATGAATGACGAGCCAACACACTAATGATAATGACAACACATGGTGGGGTGCAAGTTACGGGAGTACAAATTTATAGCTTATGTCAGTATATTGTAAGTATCATAACCAAATATTCTCAGGGCGCTAATGAATATTTAGGATCATGCTGGTACCTGCATTGAGTTGGAAACAGTTTTTTCTAGACAGATATGCCCACCAGTGAACCGTTTTGGGGTGATTGAAGTTTGCACAGTGTTGTAAGGTTTTCACAACATCTCCCCATTGCAAATGGGAACTCCCTCTTTTTTTTTTTTTTTCTTTGGCAGTAGTAGTGGTCTTAGTTGGTGGCAATTTTCAAGTCTCCAAGTCTGAGAGATGAGTTTGAGCAACTTTGGCTCGCTAGGTAGTCAAGTCAGTCAAAGATATGAGTGAGAGCTGGGCCAAGCTAGTCAAGGATGTGGAGTTTAAATCAAGGGATTTGTGAGGAAACAAGTTAGAATCTTTTGAAAATCCGTGTTCCAGTTTCAATTTCATCTTAGAATGTCAAGAAAGATTGTGGGAGATAACTATGATGGAGGCCCATTGATTCCTGAAATTTGACGATGTCTGGAATTTTTTAGAAACTCCCAAAATCTAAAATCTTATTATAACTCCTATGAACCTGAGACCACTCTCAATTATCCTAACAATATTTATATAAAATATAACTATAAGTATACTTATACTTAAATATTATATTTTATATAAATCATTTCGCCCCCCAAGCTGAAGAAATTGAAGTGAGCAAATAGGGAGTTTCAACATGCAAAATCAGGTCGGAAATCGCAAGATCTTGGGATTTCCGCCCAAGGAAAACCCCAAGAACTCAAAAACTCTGCCATGAAGGCCCTTGGGCGGAATTTCTTAAGACTTGGGAATTTTATTCCCAACTTTGCCAAATCTCCGCCCTAGGAAGTTGAGTGCCAAATGGATGAAGAAGAGCGAAATTGAGGGGAAGAGGATGAAATCAACCAAACACTTGGAGAAAAATAATGAAATCTGAAAATGAAAACAAATTGAATCTCCTTTCAGCTAGCTAACTTTGATTGCAAAATCAGATTGAAATTCATAAGTGAGTGAACGTTGAGAGCATTCCAAACATGAGCATGAACTTAGAATGGTGAAATGGACATGCAAGATATGGGTCAGAATTCCCAAGATCTTGGGAATTCCGCCCTTTCAAAATCCCAAAGATCTGAAATCTCCACCCTACCATAAACAAGATTTGATGAAGTTTTCAGTGGAAAAGGATGCTTGAAGGGGTAACTTTGATGAAAATGAAAGGGAAAGACCAAGTTTGTGAACAAATGAAGAGGAAATCAGGCTCAAAATGAGGTCGAAAATCCCAAGATCTTGGGATTTACACCATGTTCTCAATAGAGATTTAATGCATTTCAAGGTGAAAACTAGATTGGAATCCCTTATGTGGGCTTGAAATGAAAGGAGAATGGAAAAGTTGAGCAAGATTATGAGAGGAAAACAATGTATGAGCACCCCAATATAGGGTGGAAATTTTCATGACTTGGGAATTTCATTCCCAACTTCTCAAAATCTCCGCCATGTAGAGGTCTTGGGTGGAATTTCTTAAGACTTGGGAATCTCATTCCCAACATCCCAAAACCTCTGCCACCTCTCCAATATGAATTGCAACAACGTTGAGATGAGAAATGAAAGATGTAACCTTACATAAAGATTTTTGGAATGCAAGAAGTTGATCAAATTTGCAAATGAAGAAGATGAATGAGACACCAACACTCGTGTGGAACTTTCCAAGACTTGGGAATTTTATTCCCAACTTCTCCAAATCTCCACAATATAGGCTCTTGGGCGGAATTATCACAAACTTGGGAATTTCATTCCAAACATCTTAAAATATCCGCCCTTGAGATGAAAGGGCGCTCAATGCAAAGAAAAGATCGATTGGAGTTGGTAATATGAAAATGGATTTCATTCAAATGGTGTAAGGCAACGAATTACTAGACATAAGGGCTGCGATCTCTCAATTACAAGGGTGATCTTGATGAAATTCCAAGGGATAAATCTCTGATTTTGCTCAAAATCAGAACTTAAACTTGCAAAAGGAAGCGATCAGGGCTTAACAAACAAACAAAATCAGAATTTGGAAATTACAAAATCTAGGCTAAAACAAAGAAAATCAGAATTTAAAGATTGCAAAGAGAGACATTCGGGCTTAAAAACAAAGAAAAATCAGAACCAAAGTGAGCTAGAGGAAGAAATCTGGGTAGAAACTAAAAATCAGACCTTAGGAAAGTCAAAATTCTTGATCAAATTGTTTTAGTAGAAGAAAAGTTGATCTAGATGCAATTTCATGTAAGCTTTCAGATTTCCTTAATATTTATACTTATCAATTTGTGAACTTAATGCAATTTCTCTTTTGTTTTTGCAAGGTAAATATGGAGCAAGGAGAGGCTTGGAGAGAAAAAAGATGGTGGCAAAGTCAAGCTCAAAGCTTCAGATGAGAAGGTGGTTCAAGATCAGATTATCAAAGTGGAATTCGAAGAACAAGTTATGAAAGAAAAGGATAAATCTACAAGTGAAAGAAATCACCACCAACTTGAATTTCCTTTGGAAATCTAAGTTCACTTTGAAAGATCCAAGTGCATGAAGGCGTCATCATTTCAAGAGGATCAAGGTTAAGGCATCGAAAGAGACATCAAGTTTGCGAGTACAAGCAAGTTCAAAACCAACAAATGCAATGAGAAAATTTCCAAGAACGAAGATGGAGAAAATTTAAGAAGATGAAGTTTGGGAATATGCCATCACAATTAAAGGCCTGATAATGTTGTGTATCAAGAGATATTTTCTCATCACTAGAGAATTGATCAAGTCTACAAGATCAGGATGCTGAGGTGGCGCCGACTTGTCTTCAAGCAATTAGAAGGTTCCAATTACACTTAGAAGGCTCCAGTTGCACATGTTCAAGCACATTCAATCATATTATGCCAAGTGTACATTAGGAAGGCATTTATTGCCCCTACCTAATCTATTTTCTCATTGGCTCTCAAAAGCATTGTAATTTTCTTATTGGTCCATAGGGTGGTGCCTTAATCTAATTGGATGGTAGTGTGGCAATCCTAATTAGGGTTTGTAGTGGATCAATCTTGGCCCTTGATCTTGAGTCGATCTTGACCCTTCATTGTAATTGAACAACTATAAAAGGCCAAGGCCTTCTCATTTGTAACTCATTGGATTGCGGAGGTTAGAGTAGAGTAGGAGACTTGTTGAAATTGTTGCCATAATGATATCAACGTAATTGTTGATTCATTGTTAGTCTTCATGGTGAATTACTTGTGTTGCTTTGGAGTATTGCATGGTTTCTTCAGTTCCTCACTTAGAGTAGGATTTCATTTCATGTTGATTAGAGTTAGTCTTTAGTTGAATGAAAGATATTTTGGATGCATCTTTGGTGAACTCCCTTAGACCAAACCACTAGCTGCTTGCTAATTGTAAGTACGTCTTGTGTGATTGAATGACATAATTATGAGCTTTACTTCGATTATTGCTTACACATTGATATGCATTTATGGATGGTGTTGATAGAATGGTGGTAGTTTGAACATCTTACATTTACCTTAGGAGATTGCACTAGCTTGGTTGATGTCAATGGCTAAACTAAGTCTAGTAGAGTCAATAAGAGGTCCATAGTTTCTTGCTTTCTAGGAGTAGAATAACTTTCTCTAAACCCTTTCCCTCGCAGTTTATTTGGTTGGGAGAAGTTAAGATCAAGTTGATGTCCATTGAATGAACAACGTAAGTCCCTTTGTGATAACCAACATATCACATTATAAAACTGAGTGAAAATCCACAATAAGAAAGAACTTTGAGGTTGTCTCATTTGATCACACAATCCATGTACATTGTTTAGCATATGAGCATCCTTATTCAAGAGAGAGTTGGAGATTTGGTGTTTCATCTTGGAATACTAAGTATTCGATTCTGCATGCTATAGTGGAACGAAACTCACATCAACACACAACCTATAAACTTGTCCAGTTGGAAGTATATACGACAATTGTTCCATCTCTGCAGTTGATTTGGTGTTTCAACTTCAACCCAATACTGATTCATCATATTCAAGCATAAAACATTATCTTTATAAAGATATGGGGGTCCTTTTGACAGTCTCAGGTAAAGTTCAACTTGACTAGAAGGTTGTTTTCAAAGCCAAGAGTAGCACTGAGGTGTGAGAACATGTAGGAGTTTCAGAAATGAAGCCACAATGATCCATTTCTTCTTTCGACAGTGAATCCTACGTACCCTGTAAATCTTTTTGGTGGTTTTGAAGGAAACAAGACATCTTTTCCCTTGGAGCTTTTCCTAAAACACGGTGTCTCAGGTTAACATGGTGTCAAACATGGAAAGTTGTCTTGTTTCCCTTTAATCTTTTATTCAATCCCCAATTCCTGTAGCTTAGTTCTGATTAACTGGAGATGATTCTAGTTTCTTTGCATTGCACATAAAGAATAGATCTTAATATAAGAGCCAGAGCAAGCACAGGTTTTACCTTTTTGTAAAGTTCTTTTTGGGCAAGTTCTCAGAAATATCTTGAGCAATTTGATGTTGTGTATTATTAGTTTATTATTACCACTCAAACTGAAGCTTGTTGATGGTCTAATGACACCTAGCAAAGACATTAACATTTTATCAAAAAAAAAAAAGACATTTAAATTTGGTGGAATGTTTTTACTATGATCATGTATCATTACTTTGTCAGGATACTTGGAATGCTTTTGTTTCACGTTCCTTCCCCATCCCCTGCCCCCTCTGGACCCCCTTCACCCCCACTGTCCACAAGATGCACAGGCATTTCTTACTACATCAAGAGATTTTGATGATCTTTTTGAATATTGACATCAGTTTTAACTTCTTTCAAATGGTGTTAACTTTTGAATGTAGTTGCTTATGTAGGTGTAATATTTTGTGTTGGAATTGCTACAGATGTGATCAAAGAAGATAATTCCATTCAAGTGAAAACCTCTCCAATAGGGGGATTCAAAGGCATTGCTTGTAGCCTTTGTGCTGTGTGGGCAGTAGCAGCTGCCTCTCCTTCATTTGCTGATCCATCAAATCCAGTAGTGTTTCTTTCTCTAAAATAAATTATTTTTGAAACTCTTACTATCACTTTATGACTAGTTATTGGCTTAGATAAAATTTGTTTTCTGTGCTTTTTGCAGAGGTTGCCACCATTGTCAAATGATCCAAACAGATGTGAAAAGGCATTTGTAGGAAATACTATTGGTCAGGCAAATGGTGTCTATGACAAACCCATTGACCTCCGCTTTTGTGACTACACAAATGAAAAAACTAATTTGAGGGGTAAATCACTAGCAGCTGCACTTATGTCAGATGCCAAGTTTGATGGTGCTGATATGTCTGAGGTCATAATGTCAAAAGCTTATGCTGTAGGAGCTAGCTTCAAAGGTAATTCTCTTGACATGTCATAGATTATACCTCCTTGAAAATTTTCACATGAATGGAGCATATACAAGAATTTAAAATGCATTCATGTTTTGATAGTCTTGGGTAAAGTAAAACATTCCGACAGAACTCCTTTAATTGGAATTTATTTGGTGAGAAATGCATCTTACATATGACTTCAGAGAGCAAAAGAGTTTCATCAATTTAATAGTAGGGTTACAAGGAAAGTCACTCCCTAAAAGAGTTAACAGGGATAGATATCATATCAGTCTATGCCTCAAGGGGCATTGACATATAGTCTCTATAGAAACACTATTGTCTCTATAGAAACACTTGAATTTAAAGTTTTACTCAGAAATATGAAGAAAATCAGCTCCAAAATCAGATCATATACATTATTAGATGTAATATGATATTAGACTATACTTTGTACGCAGGCACTTTTGCTTATGTTAATAAAGTAATAATGCCATAGTAGTTAGTCTGAAAGGTAACTCACTCAATATAACTTACAAACACCAATCCAAGGTAAATTCCTTGTACTGTTATAAATTCAAGCAAACACATATTGAAGCGTGTGCCATCCAGTTGTCTTAAACTTTGTGCATTCATTCTTCCAACATTAGTATCAGACCAAGGAAGCCCTCAGAAGGGTATGCTGATTCAGAGTGAGGAAGCCTGAGGAGAGTGTACACTAAACAAATCTAGTGGAGAAGAAGATTAAAGGGAGAAAGGAGAAATCACTGTTAAACCTGTTGTGGAATTGAATCACTAAGGGGAAAGGATAAATTTCTGTCAAATCCGATGTGCATTCAAATCTGCGTCCAAAAGGATCAAATCACTGTAGTTGTGAAAGGTGAAGTCCAAAGCGACTGACAAATTGTTGATTGCCATAAAATCAGGGACTATTAAGATGCTTTCAAAGTGCCTATTTGAAGGTCAACATTGTCAAAAGAGAGTCAACTGAAGCTCTGTTGAAAGGAAGAAATAATTCTTGTCCAGTCAAATTGCAGAAATCTAAAATCAGTGCACAACAGCCTGTACTGACAGCAATATAGGGCATGCTGTACAGAAACAGCACCTAACAGTATGAACTGTGCTACATTTTCTGGGGTTTAAATGTCATTAAATCTGAAAATATCAATCTAATAGTCTGCTGTTTTAGGCAAAAACATAGTGGAAAACTCTGCATTGTAATTAGTCTGGATTTATTTTTAATCTAGGTTTGAAAGTATTCCTGTTAAGTGTAATGCTAGGTTGCAAGGTCATAACCAATATTCAAAATCTCGTTATGCCCAAAGTCCAAAAATTGACTAGCCAAAACTTTAATCTCTAGGATAATTAAAATATTCACAATTGTTATGTTACATGTATATGAACTGTGATTGAATAATCCTCAAAATAGGAAATAAAACAGCTTCAAATCTCGTTGATTTTAATAACCATCATAAAGAAGCCTTGTTATTAAAAGTTGCCCATTTTTATGACTTGACACCAAAAGTGCAGAATGCCACTTTTGTTGGTTATACATGCTGCAGTCTTAAAAACAAATTTCAAACTTCTGAAAAAGGTATAGTTTCTATTTGATAAATTTGTTACTTTCTGCAAAGTTGGGTGAAGGTGTTTCACGGTCAAAGTATTTACTTAGGATAAACGGTCTAAGAGATCAACTCTCTATTGTGAACAAACTAGCAGCTGAAAATAATATGGTTGCTTTGGTTATCGATAGATTGTCACCATCATTTTTAAACATTTGTGAGTCTTTGCATCTATGGTTAGAGAGTCAAAATATCACCTTTGAAGATGTTAGTTCATGTGTGTTGCAAAATGAACTAACAGAGAAAATGGCAAATGACAGAGTCCAGTTTTGGACAATTTAAGAGTGCACTTGATGCAAAGTGTAAAGCAAACAAAACTTCAACTTCTGATTCACAGTCCAAACACACAGTCAAATGTTATTATTTGTCACAAGATTGGGTAGTGTCAAAATCTCACCTTTGAATAAGTTAGTTCATGTGTGGTGCAAAAAGAACTAACGGAGAAAATGGCAAATGACAGAGTCCATTTTTGGACAATTTGAGAGTGCACTTGATGCAGATTTAAGTGCAAAGCTAACAAAACTTCAACTTCTGATTCACACTCCAAACACAAAGTCAAATGTTATTATTGGCACAAGGTTGGGAATATCAAAAAAGAATGTCAGAAATTGCCATATGATCTATCCCATAATAAACTGCTAGTTCAGTTAAATGTGGCAGTTGAGGTAGAGTAAGACTTTGAAGAGAAAGAGTATGCATCTATGGCATCTTCCTAAAATGATAGTAATACAATTGATTGTTGGTTCTTTGATTGTAGTGCATTTCAACATTTAACATGCCTAAAAAACCTGCATATTAAGTTTATTGTTGGTTCTAGTTTTACAAATTTTGTTTCTTCAGGTGATATTATAACTTGTGCTAGAGAAGATAGGTGATTATTTGGATGGTTTTCAATGATGCAATAAAATTAATCATCAGGGATGTCAAGTTTGTTCCAAAGATGAATAAAATTTTATTGTCTATGAATCAACTTACAAAAAATTGTAACATTTTCTATGAATGTGGAAATAACTGTATGGTGATTGACATCAAAACAAAAAAGTTACCTAGGCATTGGCCAAGATGGTTTGTATAGGCTAGTTAAACCTGTCACTAGCAATTTGCATGCTTTATCAATGGAGTACAATTGCAACATTTGTGGTATGGGATAAATGAATTTCTCAATCTTTGGTATTTAGCCAAACTAAGTAGAATTGGTATGGTTCACATATTGTAATCTATCTAGGAGAAGTAGGATATATGTGCAAGGGGGTTGGCTGGTAGGCAAAACTAGAAGCCACTTCCTACTAACAGGGCATGGTGTACAAAGTAGCTTTATATCTCATTAATGGAGATCTATGTGAGCCATCTTGAAAATCATAAACAATCCTTAGCAAGGTATTTTCTTGGTCAGTTTGATTGTTTTTCTAAGAAAATGTAGGTATATTTTTTTAATAGGTTTGATTTATTTGGAACCTTTGTGAAGGTCAAAGCATTGTTGAAAATTAAAAAGATAGGTAGATCAAAACACTAAGGTCCACTTGTGGGGTGAATTAACCTCCAAGCATTGTCAAGACTATTGTGAGAAGGAAGGCATTTAAATATTTGATAGCCCCATACACCTCTCAACACAATAAAGTGGTTGAGAGGAGAAACATAACAATCATGGAGATGACCCAATGAATGATGAACGATAGAGGCATATTTCATGGATATTAGGGTGAAGCAATGAACATGATAGGATATCTCTTGAACAATTTTTTTTAACAAAGTATTGCAAGATGTCACATTTGAAGAATCCTAATCCGAGCTCCAACCAAATGTAACATATTTTTACGTTTTTGGTCCAATTGCTTATGTTTTGATTCCTAATAGCAAAATGATTAAAGTAGAGTCAAAGAGCTTCTTCAAATATTTGTTTTTTGGGTATAGGGAACAATCAAAGGAATATGAACTCATGATATTTCCAATAATAAAGGCACCGTCAATTAAAATGTTGATGTAAAAGGAACAAAGTCTTACTCTAATTGTAATCCTAACCAATAATTTGTTAGTGACGAGTTTGGAACTAGTGTTTTGGTTCCTTTGAAAGATGAAAGCTTTAGTTCATGTTGTAGTCTCTCATATTTAATAATGTGTTAGCATGTTACCATATTTCTCCTATACAACTAATAAATTGGCAAGGAAGATGAGAGTTGAGTTCAACTCAAGATGCAATTTCTTTGCTACAATATTCTCAAGTCATTGGAAAGCTTTAGTTCATGTTGTAGTCTCTCATATTTAATAATGTGTTAGCATGTTACCATATTTCTCCTATACAACTAATAAATTGGCAAGGAAGATGTGAGTTGAGTTCAACTCAAGATGAAATTTCTTTGCTATTATATTCTCAAGTCACATAACAATGAAGGTCCAAGTGGCATTGCTTGACTCTTTAGGATGTGAGGGAAGATGAACAATTTGAATCTGATGTGCTACCCTAATAAATGGCAAAACAAGATACTAGTTCAAAATTCAAATGAGTGTGCTCATTTTTCTCCTTACCCTTTCAGGGTGCTTGAACCATAGTATAGTTAGAGTCCAAGGGATAACTTTAGTGGGTAGTTATCATCCATGTGGAGGATGACGACTTGACAAAGGATTCATACTTGGCAGTTGGCTGAATTGCATCCATGCAAAAGCTTATTGGGTGAAAAAGGGTTTACAAGATAGAATGTAGCCAATGGTACTTTGGACAAGGACAAATACAATTGAAGGGGATACACTAAAAGTAGAGCACATACATGCCTAATGATTTGAATGAGAAGCTCTACAGGGTGTAGCTTCTAGGTAATCTAGCAATGTTTTGTTAAGTCTTGATATGGGCTTAAGAAGGCTTCATGAGCGTGGTACATGAAGATCGATCAACATCTTCAAGATTTTGTATTCAAAATAAGTCTTTCTAATTTGAATCTCTTTGTCAAAAGTGACGGTGACTACAATTGTGAATCTTAGTGCCTTTGATGATCATGTCATCATAGCTAGTGGGCAATTGCTCTATTTATTTTTTAATGGTGAGATTTTTGACATGGATAATCTAGGCCTCCTATAATATAACTTAGATATAGAGTTTTGGCACCAAGGCCATTTCATTTTCATGGCTCAAGTCAAGTATGTTATAAATCTTTTAGAATAGTTTCACATGGTTGATTGTGTTCCTTCCACTACAATTGTGGAAGTTTAAGCTGAAGTTGTCAAACTATGATGATTTATCATTGATCAATCAGTCATTATACAAACAATTCATGGGCAATCTAATATATTTTATATCCATAATATTGAATCTTTGTTTTGTTAGTAACCTCTCAATTATTTTTTTGGTCGGTAGTAACCTCTCAATTTTTGGCACAAGCAAAGCTTCTTCATTGAGAGGCAACAAAACTACTAAGATATGTCAAAGGTACTCCTGAGTATGTCCATAGGATAAATGATTTGAAGAGAACATGTTAAACAAACTTTGATTGGGTTGGTTCAATTGATACTCGAAGATTAACTATTGGCTATATTTTCTCGTTGGGCTCAAGAGTTTTTTCACAGTAGAGAATCTTCCACACAATATAGCTTTATAAGATCAACCATTGGTTATATTTTCTCTTTGGGCTCAAGAGTTGTTTAATGGTAAAGCTTCCAAATGATGTAAAAGTACAAAGCAACTATTAATGCTAGTTGCAAATTAGTATGGTTGCATCAATTTTTGAGTGATCTACGACTCATTTAGGTTACAATAACTACTTTTCTATGACAACCACAATCACCCTTGGAGTTAGTGAATAACCTAGGTGATCATACTTGCATCAAGCACATTGAGTTACACCATTGTGTGGCTTTTAGCCATTGGTTGACATTGATAATATTTCTCCCCACTATTATGAATCTTAGGCGTAATCTAATGATCTAATTACTAAACCTCTTGGTTTTATTCTCTATCGATTTTGGTTCAAAATTGGAGATCTTCGGTTTAGTGATTATGGGTTGGTGGTTGTGGGGCTATTGAATGTAATATAATATTAGACTATGTTTTTCACATAGGCATTTATTGCTTATATTAATAATGAAATAACACCAAATGTATAAAGGGTAATTAACATTGTATATTAGATACAATATAATATATGCTTTTGGTCTAGGCATTTATTGTTTATATTAATGATATAATGGCATCAAATTAGTTATGTTTAAAGGGTAAATTACACAATGTAAGTTACAAGAACCACTCCAATGTAATTCTTCTATCCAATTATAAATAAAAGTGTACACATGTTGAAGTGTGTATTGTATAATTATTATTTTTTGATAAAAATGGACGAATCCATTATATTTTATTAAAAAACTACTTCAGATGGGCTCAAGGAGGAAAGAAGCAACAAGAAAACCTCCTATCCTTGCCAAAATACAATGATAGTGAACCAAATAAACGTGAAACCAGCCAAAAATTCCTTTGTCTCAAGAGATACAAGCGAGAATCAAAGGAAACTGTCCAAAAAACCTTAACACCCAAACCTACCCACGCTATACATGCCAGATATACGCTGATACATGTTGCCGTGAAAATATTATACCAAAAAACCTGACCTAGACCAAGCTCAAAAAACCCAAAAAAACCCCATGAGACTTTGCCCAAAATTCAACCTCTTGGCTTAAATAAGCCATGGCAGTGGCATGGACAATTACAAACATGTTGCGAAGACACCGATTCTGAGGTAGACGACGACGAGTCCTCTGAAACCCCTGTGTTTGGAGAAGAAGGCGCGGCCAAGACTTCGTTGTTTGAGAAAGCCAAGATAGTCGCCATGCTGTCAAAGAGGTTGTACGCATCAGGCATGGTGGACGTGGGTATGAATTCAACCAGGTGTGCCATGTTCTTCCTGAATGCCGCCGAATCTTTGTCAGTCATGCCTAATTTGAAAGCATCATACAACTTGACAAATTCCATATCTTTGTCTAGTCGGCCCGGAGGGAAAAGGCCACCAACCCACGCTTGTGAGTCTCTGAGGCCATAACCCATAATTGCACGGTGAATGTTCTCTGTCGTTGTGAAATCTTGCCTGACCACCGTGGCTGCCATCTCCATAAAAGGTATGTAATCCTGCATCATGTCGTAGAAGTTGGAGAGGTAAATTGACAGAACCTACAAGTGCAAAATGATGCGAGGGGAAGAAGGAAACAAGACGTGCTCTCCAATTACCCTACGAACAACATCAACCACAACATCCGACAGTGAGTTGAAAGTCACTCGCATATGGCGTAAGATGTAGTCATCTGGAATTGGGCACTCCCAGTCGTGTATTGGAAGTCGAATGCACAAATTGAGAGCTCTGTATTCCATAGTAGCCCAAAACCAAATCAGAAAACCAGAGCACTGAAGAGACGAGGGCCAAAGAAGACACTGAGAGGGCACCCAAGAAAACGTAAAACCGAAGCCCAAGTATGAAGAATGGGAACCTGCGAGTAGCTAAGGATTATAAAAGGAGGCCAAGATGATGAATAAATGTGGCTGCCAACCCTCCCCACGAGTGGAAGGATACCAATATGTACTTGAAAGCTCGCAACCAAGTGACCAAAAAAATAAATACGCAATGCAGGCAAAGTATAGAACCACTTGATAATTCCCCGAAGAACGTACCACCTCACGCGCCAAAATGACATGAGCCCAGGTAACCACTGTGTGAAGAAAAGGATGAGTATAGTCTCGAGGAGCCAAATCAAGAGGAATTCTGTTAAAAAAAGGCAAGATGAGGTCACCATGTGATGTCAGGGGCCTTGGGATAATCAAGAGATCCTCGACAATCTGATATGACAACTGCCTACGCAATCACCCATCACTTTGATGTCGATTTATAAATCAGTGCCAAGGGCAACTTCTCTTGCCACCCAGTCGACCCCCATTTCGGAGGTTATAGATCTCTCTAAGGGATCTTTATCCCAATAAAGAGAGCCACTTGCCAGATTGACTCCCTTGTTGGCTAACCAGTCTGCAAGTCCATTTGCCTCCTTGAAGCAGTGGGAGATTTTGTACTTTGTAAACTGAGAGAGAAACTTCCTTGCATCCTTTAGGATATACTGAATTTCCCAAATGGGTGAGCATTGGATCGAGAGGGCAGATGTGATGATATGGGAATCCCCCTCAATGTGAATGTTTTTAATTCCTTGTGTAATAGCAAGTGATAAACCCAGAAATAGAGCCCGAGCTTCTGCAATGTTGTTTGAACCATCTGGAATCTTGGTGCATGCTTCTTTGATCACTTTTGAATTTGTATCTCGCAAGACGAAGCCCGCCCCCGAATCCCCTCGGGTTGCCCTTAGAAGCCCCGTTGAAGTTGAGTTTTATAATTATTTCAAACTCTACATTAATTGTTTCAACTTGAACTTGTGAGAAAATGTTTGCTAAATTATGTAGCAACAAGTGGCTCCATATTTTGACTGGTTTAATTTTGATAGCATATAATTTGCTTGAATTGTAATCTAGTTATACATCCCAAACATTAAATGATTTGATTATCAAGAAAGAAAGAGACCTCCCATAGTTGTCTACACACCAAAATCAGTTTGCATGTGCATATATACTTGTGTGTGGTCAAGAGGAGGGGTTGGGAGTAGGGTTCATAAAAACTTAATTGTGCTCACAACTTGTATATGATAACATCTCTTATTTTATCTAATCTTCTAAGCAAAAAGGAAACAAGCCAAATTGTTACTACTTACTACTTCTATTTTAAGTTAGTTATAAATATTTTTAGGTGTTGACATCTCAAGTGCAGTTATTGATAGAGTAAACTTTAAAAAGTTCAATATGGAAGATTTAGTTTTTAAGAAACTATGTTGTTTGGTTCTTTATTTAATGACATTAATTTTTAGGTTGCAAAATTTGAAGATGTTACTATAGGCTACATAGGTCTTCAAAAGATTTACACAAATCAAAGTCTTTCTAATCAAGGCAAAGATGAATTGAGACATTAATGACAAGGACAATATAATAACCTTGAATGGAATGATTTGAAGTTGCTCTTGTTGTTTTGGCCTTTCCTAAATTTTGAACTTTTAAATGATTTCTTTAGTATATCATGTTTAAATAAAGCATGTGGTTTCTCTTCAAGCACCAAAAAATATTTATTTTGTTGTTCGTGATGTCAAATTTTCATGATCATTATAGCCCTAATTTGTCCCTAGAAGGCCAATGAATCGTAGAAATATAACATCAACAAATAGATATTTCGTCTTCACTGGTATATAGACAACTAGAACACACTTGTATAATGTATGTGTTTGGTCTTTCGAATTTCAATTTATTTATGTTATAGTATGTCAACATGAATTAGGCAGTTGAGTTTTG
Organism: Thuja plicata; assembly: GCA_018584345.1. Classification (NCBI taxonomy): domain Eukaryota; kingdom Viridiplantae; phylum Streptophyta; class Pinopsida; order Cupressales; family Cupressaceae; genus Thuja; species Thuja plicata. Next base: position 9,938,462 of record MU225256.1, on the reverse strand, counting down.
TTAAACAAGATGAGCATGTAAATACAATGTTTGAATATTGGCTAATATTTTCAAGGACAATGTAAAATATCAATAAATATCTTGATAGCTTTGTAAGAATTGTTGTGATAGCATGTAAGAATTTGCCTAAGGCAATATGCCAGGACCTGGAAGCCCAATGAATAGCACAAAAAAGAGAGAAAAGATGGACACAAATAAACTGTATTCTCATCAATATGATCAAGCCAAAAGATAAATACAATGACGATATGCCTGCATATATAGGCAAGGCAATAGGAGTACATGATAAGAAGAAAATAGCTTATCACCCATACAAGGTGGAATCACATGTCCACCAAAGATGGATCATCCTCCATTATGCAATGAAGTATGTGCAACATGTGGAGGATGATAATGTGATAAGTGCACTAAAGATGGAGAAAACACATAAAGTGGAGATGTGATAACAACTATCACCACCTAAAGTGAAATTTCTCCTACACCATGTGCTAAAATAAGATGCAAATTCCTAAGTGTCTCATGCACAAACTAGAGATGTGATAACAACTATCACCACCTAAAGTGAAATTTCTCCTACACCATGTGCTAAAATAAGATGCAAACTCCTAAGTGTCTCATGCACAAACTACTATGTATGCATAATCCTAAGTACGCTTAAGTAAGTGTAAGTAGAATTAATTAATTACACCAACAAGCTTACCTAATGTAATGTTAGATCACATTTTGAGTACAAGATTAACTTAATTGAGAGCTTCCTTTTTAAATTTTGAAATAAATCAACAAGATATATATATATATATATATATATATATATATATATATATATATATATATAAGGGATAAGAAAAAAACAAACACACACACACACACACAGGTGTGTGTGTGTGTGTGTTTTTTTTTCTTTTTCTTATCCCCTTTGTTTACTGGAGCTATGCTACAAAGCCATCCTTTTTCTTTTAGAATCTTGGAACCAAGCAAACCTATTATATAAATCATAGGGAAGAGCTCATAATTAAGCAATACACTATGAGATTATTACAAATGTATGCCTTATAATGTAGAGGCTCCATCTTGTTGGATGGTGTGTCTATTGTATTATGCACATTCTCATGGTACAAGTTTTGGATCTCATAAAAGTTATATCAGACGTGTTAACTATAGTATTGACATTGGAGAGTAGTATCTAGGAAGAGTAAAATTTCTTGGCAATGATTTTGTGCAAGTCAAATACTTGGGTGCGATCACGTAGGGCTTATATGCATATTACTTCAAATTTGATATGTTTATCTACATGTGTATATGTATGTGTGGGTCCATGTGTGAGCATGTAGGTAATATATGCATGTATATATGATGATAACAAATTTTAATGACCTTTACACACACTTGGTTGAGGTAGTACCTATCTGAGTGTATATACTTAGATAGAAGATACTTTATTGTTTTCAGGTATTTATTTAGTTCTAAAAGTATCTTCAAGCACCACTAAATTCTTTTACAAACTTTTTGGCTGCACTTTAAAAAATACTAAATATTTTAAATGATTTTCTTTAGTTTTTAGTTGAAATTTCTTTATATTAATCTTTAAGATTATCAAAATATAGATATTTTGAAAACTACTTTTATTTTTACAATATATTACAATAATTTTTCAATAATTATATGTTATAAATAGTTGTATTTTTAACATAACAATCAAAGAACAACTATCTTCATTCTTACAATATTATTTTATAATAATATAATCCTTGTGTGAAATGTTAACCTTGATACTTCAGAGAGTACACATTAGTTTTGTTGTTAAATACGTTTTTTAGTTAAGACAATATAGTTTAATGGTTTGACTATCGAGAATAAAATGAAACTAATTGCATAAATTAATCATTTAAACTTAATTTTTAAAGTGTGGTTGATGATAGAGAAAGAGTCTTCACACAATCACACACACAAATTGAATTTGCATGTGCATATACTTTTTGTGTGGTCAAAGAGGAGGGTTGGGATATGGTTCATAAAAATTCATTGCGTTCACTACTTGTATATGATAACATTTCTTATTTATCTAGTGAGCTAAGCATAAATGAAACTGGTTGAGTTGTTGGTTGCTTAGTACTTTTGATCTAAATTAATATTGAACATTTGCAGGTGTTGACTTCACAAATGCAGTTATTGATCGAGTAAATTTTGGAAAGGCCAATATGCAAGGTGCAGTGTTTAGGAATACCGTGTTGTCTGGTTCTACATTTAATGATGCTAATTTGGAGGGTGCAAATTTTGAAGATACCATAATAGGCTATATAGATCTTCAAAAGATTTGCAGAAATCAAACTCTTTCTGATCAAGGCAGAGATGAATTGGGATGTCGATGATAGGCACACAACAATAAACCTTCAAAGGGATGATTTGAATTTTCTTTTATTGGTTTTGCCTTTCCTTTTTTGAACTTTTTAATGGTTTATTCAATATATATTGTCTTAATAAAGCATGTGGTTGCTCTTGTTCAAGCCCCAAAAATTCTTTATTTAGTTTCCCTAATGTCAAATTTGCATGATAAATTCTTCCATATTTTGTTTGTTTGAGACCAATGAATCATAAAATGAGAACAAAAATAGAGATTTACTCTTCATTATATGCATCACGTAAGGCCTCGTCTTGTGTTGACTAATGCAAGCCAAATTCCTTTAGTACATTTCATTAATTACTACTTGGATAGATCAAGTGATTATGAGTTGTTAGGTTGCAAGATGTCATTGGTTGCATTGATAACGCTTATAGAAATTCTCTCTCATTCTTTCTAAACACCAAGATGCCAACATGTTCATGTAATGGAAGGAATTGGATTTAGCATTAGGAATCTACCACATCATGTTGCACATTTTGTACTCCAATATTGTTACCTAGTTAAAAGAACATGTTATAATTCTCTAACTCTTCAATGAATTTTGTAAATATAAAATTTATTATTGTTGCTTTATGGAAAATGGAATAGTACTATCTGGGCTAGCTAGAGTTAATGTATTAAAGTTTGTTTCAATTCATGGGACAAACATACAAAAAACCAAGTTGATTTAACGAAATATAAGAATGGATGTTATGTCTATATTTGATTTGACGAGTTACTGAATTGTTCTATGTCTCCTATGATAAATACTAGCAGAAAAGATGGTTATAACTTTCAATAACGTCTAAGTGTCTGTATAGGATGATAGCCAATCTCAATCGGGTGTACATGTAACACTAATCAAACTTAAGTTGAAGTAATGGGTAAGTAGCTGAGGTGAGTTATATATGTTCAAACATGTAGGTGATCTATCAATAATTATAATTATGAAATTTAGGCTAACAAATAATGATTTTGACTACTAAGATCTAACCATGTTGGTATATTGGATCCATATACCATTGTGATGACTAATATGCAGTGGAAATTATGCCAAAGAGAGGGAGAACCATTTAGACCTAAAGGAGAAACCTCTTTGTAAAGTTATATTTGTGCGCCCTATTTAGCCTAGAAGGTAATTAAGCTTTATTGTGAAATGACCTTGTTTAATTATGTTTTGAGGGAGTTAATGTTGTGGTTTTATGTGTAAGGGATTTTGTAGGGGTTTATTAAGTGCAACATGAAACCATTTTATTTGGAGTATTTAAGTGGAGGTTAGGCTTGAAAGCCCTTAATGAGTTTGAATTTCGGATTTGGATTTGTTTGGATCTTAAAAAAGGTGTTGAAAGGTCAATTTTATGGACCTTTATGTAAAAATAGACCCCTAAGGTCTATACCTATGGGAAAAGGTTTTTGTTGGATGTATGATATTACCCTTTGGTCATGATATAACACCTCGAAACTCTCATAAATGAGGGTGACAGATTTGGAAGTTCGGATGGGGTGGAAAGATTGATGGGGTGTTTGGTTGTATGTTCCCCTCTTTAATGAGGAAGATACTCTCAATGATGGAGCTGAGTAAACTCCACACTTCCCTATCCAATGCTTCGAAGTTGAAATTCCTTTATATGGAGTTTGTGAAAGAAAAGTGAGATGTTACCTAGTTCTCTTTATGGAGATCCTTATGTTGAGGAGAGGAGAGAGTTGAGAGAAAAGTTCTATTTTCTTTGTTGTATTTAAATTAAACCTTGGACAGGAAACTAATGTTGGCATAACTGATGATGTGATGATACAGATTTGGTGTTGAGATGATTAGTTATTGTGTTGTCATTGATGTCAAGTATTGACCTAGTGTTCTTAGTTTGTTGCCAAGTATGTGAGAAGGATGAACAGTGTGTTGCAAGTGGTTTAAGTGGTTGCGATCCTTAAGGAATACTTGGGAATGTCTTTAGATGCTAACTTTATGATCGCAACTGTTTAATGTATGATTTGTGTAAGTTATGCTTGATTGAAGTATGACAGGGAAACTGCTAGAACAATCTGTGACTAGAAATGAGTGATTTGATTGGTTTATCAAATCTATGATGAGTTTGGTGGCGCGATCATAGGATTGTGTTGCCGATACTATGTTGTGCCCATGGTTATGACAACAACTGATTTGGTTGATCAGTGAGCATGTCTTGTGGTTACAGAAGTTGTTTAAGGGAAATGCGACAATTTTCTTATGCTATCGATGGTAGATCTTCTTTTGGCGTCCGGTGATTGAGTTGCGATGAATTATTTGTGTTCTAGCTGTCATGGTGACGTGTTTCAATTCACTTATGGTGATGTGTTGGCATTACATTGATCAAGGCAGACGTTTTATCAAGATGAAGGCTGAGTTGGTCAAAACGTGTTTGATTTTTCTTGATAAAATAAATTGTAAGGGTCTATCCTATGGCCGACCTGTTTCGTAAAGAAGTTTTTTATATTGAGATGTGTGTTTTGGCGCGATCTCTCTGAGTGTGAAGATTGAAAAGTGATTTCAAAAGTGTTAGGTGAGATTTAGGGCGGTGGTCGCCTTAGGGCTTTAACAGTGATATTTATACCATGAAATTGAAGATTTGTGTGTAGATCGTATGATGTAGAGTTTGTTGATATCCAAGATCTTGAAATCGCCTATGGTGTGTGGCACAAATTGAAGTTAGTGTATGGTGGTGACAAACATGTGCATAAAGCTAAGGTTGATAACCTGAAAGGAAAATTTGCTGACATGAGGATGGTTGAAGGTGAAAACATTGAGAAGTATGGTCAGAGAATAAATGAAGTGTTTTCTGCTATCAAAAGTGTTGGTGGAACTATGGAAGATGATGATGTGGTAAGTAAAGTACTGAGAACCTTGTTACCTCTTTATGCCATTAGGGTTTCTGCTATTAAGAAGCTAAGATCCTTCAGAACCAGAATTGTCACTCTTGATGCATTGATAGGAAAGTTGACTGCATTTGAACTTAGCAATTATCACAATAGTGTTCCAAGGGTTGAAGCTGCATTTAGGGCATCTATGTCTTTTGCACCAAGGAGAGGAAAGGAAGTTAGTTATGAATCTTATGCTATGCCTAGTTACCCTAATGATTATGATTCTATCTTGTCCAAGGAAAATAAATAGGAAGAATTGGAAGCATTGCTTGCTAAGAGGTTACCTAGAGGAATTGATAAGTACAAGGGCAAGCCACCCCTTAAATGATGCTCATGTAACAAGATTGGACACATTGTGTTCAGGTGTCCTAATGGTGATAAGAAGGAAAAACATAAGAGATTCAAGGATTAGAACAAGAAGACTTGTTTTGTTGCTATTGATGAAGGGGTCACCAGTGAGGAATATGAGGGTAATGAAGAAGATGAATTATCTATGTTGTTGTTAAGGAGGATCCCCTTGTATATGGTGAGAAAGCCTTTATTTGTAGCATGGATCATGGTGTGGAGTGGGTAATAGACGATGGATATACACATCATATGACCCGTGACAGGAGAAAGTTCACTAAGTTGGAGAATGTGATGGTGGAGCGATAAAGTTGGTAATAATACTCCTTGCTTAGTAAAAGGAATAAAATCTACTGCACTAAATAGAAAAACTAATTGTGATGATTCTTACTGGGTAGAAGGCTTACTATATAATTTGTTGAGTGTAGCACAGTTGAATAATAAAGGTTATCTTGTAGAGTTCAATGGAGGTGTTTGCAGGATACTTGGGAGATCTGATGATCTGATTACTGCTGGTATTCAGACTAAAGGTAACTTATTTCGACTGAATACTACAATAAAGAGTTTTCTGATTGCCAAAGTTGATGATAGTTGGTTATGGCATATGATATTTTGTCATGTTAAATTTGATAGTATGGTCAAAATGAGTAAGATGAATATTGTTAGAGGTTTTATACAAATAGTGAAACTAGACAATGTCATGTGCAAGGAATGTCAATTGGGAAAATTAACTAGCTCTGTTTTTGCTGCAAAGCAACGCTGCAGGAAGCCACAAGGTGAACCCAAGTGCTCAAACTGAGATACTTTGATTCTTCACTGATCTTTCCCTCTACAAGGCTACAAACAAGGAAGTATTCACATTTCCTAACAACCACTCAATCAATTGGGAGAAACACTTCATTTAGGCTCTCTGGGTATGAAATCATCCATTTGTTTGTGTAGCACACACCTCAAATCACTAAAACCAATACTGTCCTAGAAATCCTTGTAGCCTTTTCTAGGAGCTTTTCCTAAGACAAATTTTGATTTTGCAAAGGGACTTGGTAACTAACTTACAGAATTAGGTACCCATTAGGAAGTTACAAAAAACCCAAAAGTCACAGAGACCAACTCTACTCTAGCACCTCTGAACACCTGCAAGACACACAGACCTAATTGGCCAAATTAGGCTTGGTTTGCAAATAAAGTATCGAGAGATGGGTAAACAGAGTTGATAAAATTACCCAATAGTGTTCAAATAACCCAAAATACCCCAAAATGCCAACCTACCAAGTCCCATCAGACAATCCATTCATCTGTTCATACATTTTCTTACTTGACTGGTCAAATACATAAGGATATTTGACCTAGGGCTTGATCTTAAAAACTAGAGACCTAAATTTGAGTTCCTGAGGTTCTGAAGTCCTATAGAACATGTCCCTAACTTGCATTTTCCAAGTGGCCTTGAGGATCCACTGGAGAAATCCCAAGTTAGGGCTCCATCTTATGCACAAACCCAAAATAAGAGGGTTTCTGGACTGCGCTTGCAAAAACACTTCTAACCTCTAAAAATCAATACTAAATTGAATGAAACAAAATGCAACAGAAAGTAAACTCACAACACCATAAAAATATGTTATTAGTTTTTCTTAGTGGAACTGCACAATGCCGTACACACTCAGAATGCTCAGAAAACTGTTCATATTCCTTAAAAACTTATCAATCCGTACATATATGTTACATATCTATCTTCTCTCTCTTTCTCTCCTCTCCAAGGGAGCATTTTTATAGAATCATACCATTGATTCAATTTCCCATGTATAAGTTTTAACCAATGGAATACCAAATGACACTATGTCAGGTTACTCGGAAATATGTTGACAACTTGACGCTCGACAACTATGCAACTTTGACAATTTTTAGGAAATGTTGCAAATGACAAACAAATAGATTCCAAACACTTAGGGGGAATATAAACATGACATAACCTAGAACTAAGGCTCAAAAGCATCAAATTTACTCCTAAACTACTAAAACACCAAAATGACAGGATCTCTGGTTTTAATGGCTTAAGGATACCTTAAGGTTTATAGTGTACCTTAAGACCCTTAAAATTACAAAGTAGACCGAGATCTTACAATGGGATGATCCAAGGAGTCAATCCTTTATTCTTAAAACAAAATCCTAGAAATGAAAATGCTAAGAAAACTATCCTATCATAGAATAAGCCAAGGGTACTCGACACCATACTCCCTTTGAAAAAAGAAAATCAAGTCTCTTGAGTTGGTATGTCTGCGACTTACAGTCTAGTCTTTTCAATGGCTTCAGGTGTCAGCCATGAAGCATCTTCTAGGGATTGTTTTTTTTCCATTTGGATATAAAATCATAGTAAGTTTTCCTTCTCGTTTGGTTAGCCACTCTCTTGTTAACAATGTGCTCTATCTATGGAGCAATTGGCTTGGGTAAGTCCTAGAGCAATTTATCCGAGTCTGGATCCTGATCTCTTGCAGTAGAGACATTATCAACAGTATCTTTGAAAGCATAGATGTCAACAATTTTGAAGATAGGAGATAAACCAACACTAGGAGGTAGATCAATCTTGTAGGCATTCTTTCCACATTTCTTGAGAATTTTGAAAGGACCTAACTTCTTCATCATTAACTTAGTGTATTTCTCTTTAGGCAACCTTTCTTTTGTGAGATGAATCATCACCATATCTCCAACTTCAAACTGCAAATCCCTTCTCTTTTTATCTGCACATTCTTTGTATATAGTGGATGTATGTTTCAGCTTGGCTTGGAATTGTTCATGAATGTCCTTCATGACCTCAACAAAATATTTTGATAGAGCACTCCTCTTGGATAAATCTTTCACATCTTTGAGCTCCAAAATACCCCTAGGATGGTTACCATGCACAATTTGGAAAGGGGTTAAACTAGTGCTTATGTTCACTAATTCATTATAGGTGAATTCTGCTTGAGCTACTATGTTATCCCATGTGGTACCATGTTCTTGTGTGAGACACCTTAGTAAATTCCCAAGCGACCTGTTGATGAATTCAGTTTGACCATCTAATTGAGGATGGTAAGCAGATGACGTGACAAAGTTGTACCAAGTTTCTTCCAAAGTGTCCTCCAAAAGTGTCCTAAAAACTTTGGATCTCTGTTTGAGATGATGGCCAAGGGTAGACCATGAAGTCTAACAACCTCTTTGAAGAACAAACCTGCAATGTGAGAAGCATCACAAATGGTTTTGCAAGGGATGAAGTGAGCCATCTTTGAAAATCTGTCAACAACCACATACACACTATCATAACCAGTCTTGGTCTTTGGTAGTCCTAAACCAAAATCCATGTTGACTGAATCCCAATGCTTAGTAGGGATGGGAAGTGGTGTATACAAGCCTTCATTTAAGGTATGGCCTTTATCCCTCTGACAGATCAAACAAATTTCCACAAACGTTCTGATATCTGACTACATTTTAGGCCAAAAATATAATCTTTTCACTAAATCAAGGGTCTTATCTATCCCAAAGTTCCCTAACAAGATCCCACAATGTTTTTCTTTAATAATATTTTCCCTCATTGAACATAGAGGTATACATAATTGACCTCCCTTAAACACTAACCCTTCTTGAATGATAAACTCTGAGAAATCAATATGATACTTGTCCCCTAATTGCTTGCAAACTTGATAGGCTTCCTTAAAGTCTTCATCTTCTAACTACATATCTTTCAAAATAGGAATGCCCACACTTTCCAACTAGATTTCTTGAATAAGTAGATTCTTCCTACTGAGAGCATCAACAACTTTATTAGCTACTCCTTTATTGTGCTTTACGGTGAAGGTGAAATCTTGAAGATATTCCATCCATTAATTCAAGTGCCTCTAATTCAAATTTCTCCTGTCTATTTAGAAAACTCAAGGCATGATTGCCAGTATAAACAAAAAACTCCTATGGTAATAAGTAATGTCTCCATTTTCTTAAAGACTGAACCATAGCATATAAATCTAAATCATAAGTATAATACTTTTGCTTAACCTCATTGAATTTCTCACTAAAAGAATGCCACAAGTTTACCCTCTTGGATCAAGAAACCACCAATAGCTCTCTTGCTTACATCACACTCTATGGTGAAAATCTGAAGGAAATCAAGAAGGACTAGTATAGGTTGTTGTGCAACCCTTGTTTTCAAATACTCAAAATACTTATGTGCATCATCATTCCAAACAATGTGACATTTCCTACCTCCCTTTATGGTATCAATCATTGGTGCACTAACCCCACTGAAATTCTTAATGAATTTTCTATAAAATCTAGCTAGTCCATGAAAAATCTTTACCTCACTGGTTAATTTAGGAGTTGGCCAATTCAAAATGGCTTCAACTTGGGAGGGATCCATCTTTAATTTTCCCTTTGAGATGACAAAGCCAAGTAACACAAGTTATTCTTGAAAGAACACACACTTCTCCAAGTTGATCCTCAACTATTCTTCATGCAACCTTTTCAACACCATATCCAAATGCATTAGGTGATCATGTTCATTATTACTAAAAATCAAAATATTATCTAGATATACAACAACAAAGTGATTAAAGAAAGGTTTAAGAACCCCATTCATGAGTCTCATGAATGTACTTGGTGCATTGGAAAGACCAAATGGAATAACAACCCATTCAAAAAAACCCTCATTGGTCTTCAAAGTTGTCTTCCACTCATCTCCCTCTCTGATTCTGATCTGGTGATAGCCACTCTTCAAGTCAATATTTGAATAGTACCTTGCACCTCCCAAATAGTCCATTAAGTCCTCCATTCTTGGCATTGGGAATCTATATCTAATAGTAATCATGTTGATGGCTCTTGAGTCCATGCACAACCTCCATGTACCTTCTTTTTTAGGAGCTAGGACTGCTGGAACAACACAGGGACTAATACTCTTCCTAATGAAACCATTTTCCAACAACCCTTGAATCTGTCTAGACACTTTTGCATTTTGTTCGGGGGTTAACTTATAGGCAGCCTTATTAGGTAGTGTGGATCCAAGGATGAGGTCAATACAATGACTGATCTCCCTCTTTGGTGGAAAAGACTCTATACTACTGTCTGCAACTATGCTCTTATACTTATTCAACAATTCTTATACCTCCCTAGGACCAACATCTCTCCTTGGTTCTCCATTCTTTGGTTTCTTTTGGGGTTCTATTTTAGGTTTGTTGATGATGGAAAAACATGGTGTTTTCTCCTCTTTAAGAACTTTCATGAAATCCTTATCGCCTACCAACATCACACTATTAGTCACAGTTTTATCCTTGCTATCATTTGGTAAAGGTGTCATTGTGAAACTAACACCTTTTTTGACTAGGGTGTATACATTTCTCTTTCCATCTTGTTTAGCATTAGTATCATATTTCCAAGGTCTCCCTAATAGGAGATGACAAACATCCATGGATACAACTTCACACAAAACTTTATCCTTATACTCCCCAATCTGAAAATCTACCCAACATTGTTCATCAACTAAGGTCTGTTGGTCCTTACTTAACCAAGATAATTTATATGGACTAGGATGTCGTATTCTTTTCAACCCAAGCTTTTCTATCATTTCTATAGAAGCTAAATTCTCAATTGAACCAAAATCAACTATAACTTTACACAACTTTCCATTTACCTTACAAGAGGTCTTGAAAAGAGATTTCCTTTGAGGTGGCTCCTTATTAATGGGCATCTTCAAGAGTTTTCTGTTGAACATGATGCATTCTCCTTGTTCAGGTGTTGCAAGCCTTGAAGTTTTGGTGTGGTAAGAGGAAACACTTTGATTTTCATCTTCTTGTGTCAACTGCGCCCTTCTATCTCCTCCTTGTCTATTTGTACCAATCTTTTGGGGACACCGAAAATGATTGATGCCCAACCAGGTTACAAGTGAAGCATTTACCAGTGAAAACATTGGGTCCTATTTCACCAAATCTTCCCGTACTGTTTGATCTTCTACCTCTGAAAGTACCTTTGTTAATTGACACTCCCTTTTATTCTTGATTGCTAGATTCACCTTGGTTTCTTGGATATGAACCTCTGTCATTGAATCTGCCTCTACCTCTGAAATTATTTCCTCTACCTCTACTATTTTGTTTTCCTTTCCTCTTCTATTTTTCCTCAATACTAAGAGCCATCTGAGAAAATTTGTGCACTGATTCTAGATTAAACAAGCTCATTTCATCTTGTATGCTAAACTTCAACCCATTAAGGTACCTTGCAAGCTTCTATTTTTCACTCTTAGGGACTTTGGTCTTTAATGTCATCTTACGAAACTATTGAGTATAACTACTTACATCAAGGTCCTTCTGTCTGAGATTTTGCAACAATTTGTGGAGTGTAACTTCATGGTCTTCTGATACAAATTGTTTCTTGATTTCTGATAACACTCTCCTCCATGATGAGATAGGATTCTTCTCTTCTTCAACTCTTTCATTTTGTAGGAAATTCCACCAACTCAAAGCTGGACCTTTCATCTTGGACTTAGCAATCTTAAATTTCTATTTTTCAAGGACATCATCACATTCAAAGTGATTTTCCAAAGCTTCTATTTAATCCATGCATTCTTTAGGGTTCATCTTCCCAAGAAATATGGGTATATATTATTTTTGGTCTTTTCTCCCAACTCTCTCAAGAGCTTCTAGAAATTGTGCTTATTCTGAAGGTATGCATTTCCTTTCTTCTTCTTCTTCTTCTTCTTCTTCTCCTCCGCCTCCTCCTCTTCTTCTTCTTTGACAATCTTAGCCAACTCAACATTGGTTATTCTTGAGGGAACTTCTTCTCCTAGGTGGTCTTCTGTCTTGTCCCCCATCTTTGTATCTCTCAAAGTTATTTTAGTGGCTCTGATACCACCTACTGCATAGCAACCTTGCAAGAAGCCACAAGGTGAACCCAAGTGCTCAAACTAAGAAACTTTGATTCTTCACTGATCTTTCCCTTTACAAGGCTACAAACAAGGAAGTATTTACATCTCCTAACAATCACTCAATCTATTGGGAGAAAGACTTCATTTAGGTTCTCTGGGTATGAAATCATCAATTTCTTTATGTAGAACACACCTCAAATCACTAAAACCAATATTGTCCTAAAAATCCTTGTAGCCTTTTCTATGGGGTTTTCGTAAGAAAAATTTTTCTTTGGCAAAGGGACTTGGTAAATAAATTACATAATTAGTGTAGAAGTTGAGAAATCCAACTTCACAGAACGCCAAGAACACCTGCATGCAAATAACTCGATGCTAAATGGAAACCACAGAGACAGAAGCACAACCTTGGAAAATCTTAGCGGAGTGAGAGCAAAATGTATTTCCAAAGTAATGAAACAATAATTACAAAAGTTCAACCTTAAAGGTGAACGAAACCCTAAAAGGGGAAAAGCTAGGTTGCGCAATATAATTAATATGAAATATTAATTATATGCACCTAAGAGACATCTTAAGTGAAAAAAGAGTAGATAGACAACTTAATAATTAAATCAACATGATCTAATTAATAAGTGAAGATAAATAGATACTCTAACACCCCCCCTTAAGCGAAGCTTAGGAGGTAAGCTAACCTAGCACAGCTATGAAAGCAGGAAAAGAGGGTCCTGGAAACAAGGCCTGATCAGGTACCCAATACAAGGAAATCTCTATGAACCAAAGATAAAGGAGAAAACCCAGTGGGAAAAACCCCTCTCCAAAAAGAGATAAACAAACATGCTGAAAGAAAACATGAAGGAAGGAAGGCCTCAACAAGACCCCCCAAGGACAACTTCCGTCACCCCAAGCATAGAACACAACTGAAGATAGCGCGGAGATGCAAAAGGTTTGGTGAAGATGTCAGCAACCTGCACGTCAGTGGGAATGTACTCAAAAGTGAGAACACCATCCTGAATCTGCTGACGGATGAAATGAATATGAAGCTCAATGTGTTTAGTGTGTTGATGCTCCACCGGGTTGTGGGAAATGTGAATAGCACTCTGATTATCGTACCACAAAATAGTGGGACGATCAAGAGGAAAGACAAACTCAGTCATCAACTGTCGAAGCCAAAGAATCTCTTGACTAGCATGCACTGCTGCTCTGTATTCAGCCTCTATAGATGAAATTGTTTGAGCATTCTGCTTCTTGCACGACCATGTGATAGGACCAGAGCCAAGACAAAAAACAAAGCCAGAAGTAGACTTCCGATCATCAACATCACCAGCCCAATCTGAGTCAGTGTAGCCAACAATGTGA